>JAAXYW010000473.1:0-36675 GCA_036851895.1 Orthonychiurus folsomi | reverse complement strand
GCTGCCCCTTTCCCCCCATTCTGTCCGACAATTATACCCGGCACATGAACCAGGGACTTAACGTTTAAATCAGCCTGTTACAAAAAAAGAATGTGGTTTTAGTCTGTTGAGTAACAAGGTAGTAAATTAGATGACCTTATGACCTAACTTACCCGGAAAAGTACATGACCTCCACTTCCACCGTCCCCACCATCCGGTCCAGCAAATTCGTTTCCAAACAACCGAGTAAATGCAACGCAGCCATCCCCGCCTTTTCCACCGAACACTTTGACACGCTTCTCGTCCACAAAACTTGACACCTGTCAAATTGTAAAATATAATTAGTATTCACAATCATGTAATTACTATTTATAAATGTTCGCACGAACACGGAGTGCAGTTCCTTTGGCTTTTCGTTTGACGATAGCTTTAGGGGAGGAAGAATTCGTCGTTGAACTGTAGAGGCG
Organism: Orthonychiurus folsomi; assembly: GCA_036851895.1. Classification (NCBI taxonomy): domain Eukaryota; kingdom Metazoa; phylum Arthropoda; class Collembola; order Poduromorpha; family Onychiuridae; genus Orthonychiurus; species Orthonychiurus folsomi. Next base: position 36,229 of record JAAXYW010000473.1, on the reverse strand, counting down.
AACAAGGAGCCGTGTCACTAAACAACTTGACCTCTTCAGAATCATGTCGTGTCACTGACACAGTTGAATTCTTATTTCAAACTTGCAAATTCCATTAGCGGTCGCTTCAAGTTAGAATAAGTTTACGCAAAACACCGACCACCACCGACAATTCACCAAAATAGAGTTTGAAATCCAACGTGGTTGGCGCATTAAACTCGTCATTGAATTCTGCAGCATCAAAACGAATACCAATACAAACAATCAGCGTCTGCCATAACTGCCAATTGGTCAGTATCGCATATCAAGTAGTGGTATAAAACAAAAGCTCCCTTGAAGGTTTATGGTCGTTTCATGTTTCACTTATTCACATACCAAAATAAAATATATGGAACATTGAAAGCAAGGAATAATCACGACCACATGCATATTGCATACATTAATGCCAATTGCAATTGTTTAAACAAATGTTAAGAATTCAACATTTGTCGAAAGCGAAACATAGTTTTCAATTAGCCCTTCATGAATAAACAATGGAAGCAGAGTCAGCGTTTATTTTATGTCGTCCCTTTCCGTAGAAATAGGCTCCTTNAAACAATGGAAGCAGAGTCAGCGTTTATTTTATGTCGTCCCTTTCCGTAGAAATAGGCTCCTTAATGCGTAATGTCAGATCAAAGCAGTTGTCCCAGAGCCTTTCTATTCTATTTGCCTATACTTATATGCATTCCTAATCGAAAGCAAACCAGGCAACTTGATTTCTTCGCTATTTTTCTTGTGAAACGTGTTTTCACAGAGAAATCCGGGAACGTCTAACGTCGTCGTCAGCCAGCAAACGCTGCTGGAGTGGGTAACAGGAAGAACTGTTGTCCCCGGTTTTACCCGTGCTTTCACTTATTTTCTCTTTATACAAGTTCATGGATCTAGCAGGGATGATGGTGGCGGCAGCGCAGCGAGTTGAGCCAAGTTTTATCCGCATCAAAGTTATCCATATATTTATTGCCCCTTGGAAAAGACGCCCTCTCGCATATTTATTTTCTCTTTATACAAGTTCATGGATCTAGCAGGGATGATGGTGGCGGCAGCGCAGCGAGTTGAGCCAAGTTTTATCCGCATCAAAGTTATCCATATATTTATTGCCCCTTGGAGAAGACGCCCTCTCGCATAAGTTGAAAAGGCTTGGCCATAAATGGAGAGATTGAAGCGAAAACAGTACTTCTGCTTTCCTTGCAGGCATAATATAGTCGTGGATGCAAATACTTGTAGTTATTTACAATTCCAAATCACTTGAAGGGAACACGAAAAATGGAACCACTTAAAACGGTTTGCTTTGGCGTGTGTTGCGCTAAATTGACAAAACATTAAGGACTGAAACTGTGAATTTGTAGTGTGTACGCCCAAACAGCGAATTTTAGAGAAAATAAAACTCAAATATTTACAGAAAGAATGGAACTCCATGCTTATCAAAACTTTAAGAAATTCTTGACTTGAGGCTGACCTGCTTCTGCTACTGCATGGAGTCAGGGCAAGCAAATAGCTACACTGCAGAAATACACTGTTCTGTATCCTATTCCGACAAGAGACTTTTCGAAAGACATCCTCATTTCCAAATTATCATTAAGATTCTTATCTAATAGCCGTTCTGAGTACTTTTTCCATCATGCTGCCAAATAAAGCACGCGGCGAAGAAGACGAACCTAATGTGATTAAACTACTCACTCAAACAGTTATCTCCTGTAAATCTTAATTGGTCAGCGGCCCCAAACCGCAAACAGGATGTAAAAATAAATACTTGAAACTACGATGATATCCATTTCCAACATCATAGGGGTTACAAAAGTTAGTCGATTTAGAATTTACATCAATTTCAAAAGTGGAGCACCAAACCACACACTCGCCAAAATAAGAGTGCAATTTGTTTACTCTTTATAAAAGGAAACTTTCCCTTTTGGGTAGCTTCGCGAATCATTACCGGAAGAGGAATAGACTTTTGTTGTGTGATACATCAAACCCTGGTTTCCACTCAACTCGCACAAATATTGCTCCCATAATAAAAAGAAGTGAACTCATATAAATAAACCGAACGGAACGGAACCCCGGAATAGCAAAAGTTCGGCGAACCGAAACGACGACGACTTCAGCCACAAAAGCCAAGATTTCATTGTGAGATCCACAGAAAGCAAAAGCAAATCTTTTGCACTTCAGCTGGCTGAAGATGATCGTTAAATCCGATAAAAAATATATGAATACAGATTTCCAAATGGGGTCATGCATGCTCCGGGCGGCCACCAGGATACAAAAATATTTACAAACTCCAACTAATTAATAAACATGCGCTAGGGCCAGGATTATACAATTGATTATTCAATCGGACTCATTTTGAGCCTGTACTTTTATTTCAAAAATTGGCAAATAGAAGAAAATTGTAAGTGCATTTATTTTGTGATGAGGGGGAGGGGGTTACTAGTCGTCAAGTTGGCAGAGGGCTGCTGTTCCACGATTAATCCAATGTTTTTGCGGTAAATTAGTTTCCAGTTTCATGTAGAGAACAAAATTTGTAGAATGGCCAGTTGTAGAGAGTGTTCCGCGACGAGCACTGGTTTTGTATACCGGGCAGTCATAGGATGGCCTATCCACAAATTGAGCCTGCAAAACACAGCATATATTTACTACAGAATGTTGAATGTTGTAAACAAATGAATGTTAAGCTACCTTTCACGCCGGGCTTGAACCAAATCACAGGGAGTGAGTCGTACAATATTTTCGGAGCGGATTCTTCCAACAGTCTCATTTGGCGATTCCATTTGGCACCTTCCAAGAATAATCCCTGTAAAATAATTTTCATGAAAATACAAATCAAGATTTTCAAAGTAACTAAGGTTAATAAATAGATTATTTCTAAAGCAACCCAACATAAAAAATAATTAAATTCGACTACGTTAGGAAAGCGCACTACAAAACGGAAAACTGCTAACTCAATTTTCAGTAAGAATACCAGTGTTACCTCAACCATTACCGAATCCTAATCCCAGTATGCATGGAAATAACAAACCCAGTTAAATTACAATTCTACTCTACAAGCGCAAGTAGCACAGGAACTTACATAACAGTAAGCTCCATCACTCGGTTTCACATCAGAACTTTTCTCGAGCGACGTCACTTCGAATTGAAATCCCAAATGATCAATGGGAATATGATATTTTCTAGCGTAGTTTTGCATAACTCCGGTCAGAAATGATTGGGTGAAGTAGAATCCAGAAAGCCAGAAAACTTTTGGGGCTCCAGTGTTAATCCATTTTTGAAGAAAACTTAATCTGAAGAAACAAATGTAAAATAATTGCATTTCATAGATTTCATGTAAAATAGAAAAATCACAAATTAATTCAGTTACCTAGCTAATAAATCCGTAATATAACTCCCCAATGGTTTCAAGGAGGGGTATGACTTCTCTTAACTTTTCTCGAGCGACGTCACTTCGAATTGAAATCCCAAATGATCAATGGGAATATGATATTTTCTAGCGTAGTTTTGCATAACTCCGGTCAGAAATGATTGGGTGAAGTAAAATCCAGAAAGCCAGAAAACTTTTGGGGCTCCAGTATTAATCCACTTTTGAAGAAAACTTAATCTGAAAAAACAAAAGTAAAATAATTGCATTTCATAGATTTCATGTAAAATATCAAAATCACAAATTAATTCAGTTACCTAGCTAATAAATCCGTAATATAACTCCCCAATGGTTTCAAGGAGGGGTATGACTTCTCTGCCCACACTTTTGGTACTTTTCCAATCATCATGCTTTTGAATACTTCGTCCAAATCTGCGGACATTATCACTAGACCCTTAATCGCCTTTTGTACATTTATCAAACTTTCTCGTACAACGCTCGTTAGTCGATTGAATCGAATGAGCTCTTGTCGAAGAACGGTATTCATCGAATTCATATATTCCACAGGATATCTCTTGCCGATGACTTCCATGTCAAAATCATTTGGTAGTTTTGATAAAATATTCTGTGCTATTGCTATTACCCCTTGTGTGTCTGAGCCACCACCACCGGACTTGAATTGTGTTTGTGTCAATAGCGTTCCATTCAGCAACTGTAGTGGTTACAGATCAATTCAATTACAATGACTAACCTTTGACATACGTTTTAAATTTTCAATTCAAACCTGATTAGTTTCTTGGTTTCCTTTTGTAATATTGGCATTCTCATGCAGACCAAATACTTCTGGGTTTGGATTGAGTGGAAGCTTTTTAAGGAAATGCGTTATTCCTGCGTGGGTGGTGTCCACTGGAACAAAGTAAGTTCCACTGGAGGATAGAGGGTACCTGCATAAATAAAATCAAAGAATTAAAATATCCGATATGCCTTCATCGTCATTGTGAAATGTAATAGCAATAACATTCGACTTACATATCCCTCTCAACAATTTCCCTCACGTAAAAAATTGAAAGGAGGGAAAGAAGGAGCCTTCGGTCCTTATCATCCGTCACACGGCCACCATAATTACATTCGCCGGTGAGGTAAGTAAGGGCATCAAACGGGATCACAGCATAGTCCACAAGAAACATTTGTAGCTGCATCAAACTTATACGTAAATCAGACTCGTTGAACTCATATGGAATGTTCCAGCCTAGAGGACCAAATTTTCTGCGCTCTTGGACGACTGCATGAAAGAAACAAAGGCCAAAGAGCATTCTATGCCATGGCTTCAAGTTTGCCTTATACGGATCCATAAAACGAAGCATCTGAGATTGGATTTGAAGTATACGAACGAATCAAGTTGGATCGCAACCCCTGTGGTGCTTCATTTGTCATTTTGACACTGTTTTGGAGCACAGTGACTGGGAATTCAGGTGAAGGGTAGGAGGTCAGCCAGAGTCTGGAATGTTTAAAACAAATGTCCGAATTTTGTGTGTGTTCAAGAGTGCAATGCAATAATCAGTAGTACCTAAATTCAGGATGTGTTCTTTCAGCAGTTATTACATCCTGACATATCATTTCCAAAGTTCCCATCCAACTTGTTGCCAAGTGACAATTTTGTAGAACAACCCAAGTCCCGTCCACTGTAGCGTCCTAAAATGTTAAATAGCGTTAACTCTATCATTCCAAATAGATTGTATTGTACCAAAGTAATGTAAAAAGCTAACCTCAATCATTCGCTGTGCAATCGGTCCTTGACCCTGACCCAGTGAAATGGACTGCATTCTTGCTCCAGTAAATCCACGATCAGATGCGAATTTAAACAATGCAGCCATTGGATCAGCTCCGGGAGAAAGAACAAAAATAAGTGGGGTACCCGGAGACGAATCGTCGTAGCTGGAGCCAAGGTCAAATGGTGGTGGCTCTATAAATTCTCGCCCAAGGTTGTTAATAATAAAGTACTGAACAGCTGGAATTAGTTTGTCCAGGCGAAAACATCGTAAAACAGTAGTTCGTTCCAAGTCGTTTAATTTTGCCCAGGGTTGAGGTAGCACAAAATCTTGTGGTTCTGGCGCGTCGTACAATTGCCGCCAATGATTGATGTGTTTCACGACGTGCTGGGCAAGGCCATTGAAGGCTACAACAAAAAAATATAAGTAGTCCACAAAAGTTTACGCAAAAATAATTCAGTGTTTCGTATTTCGCGCTTACCTTTAATTTTTGACAATCTAACAATCTCTGCCCAAGATTTGTCACTCAACCACGCCGGTGCTGGATTCGGAACTTTGTTTTCTAGGGCGACTCCTCCCGTTAATAAAAAATTCCAAACCTCTTGGTCGATTCGGCCTTTAGAGGATAGAATGGCCACGCAAAGCACGAACGAAAAAACTAGCTTGTCTTTTTCAAATACGGAGCGACATACGTTTCGATAAATTGAGCTCGTAAAGTGATCATTTAAATACTGTATCCTCAAATTCAAATCCTTCGAAGGTCGACTAGTCGCAATAGCAGAAATGTACAAGTTGATGAACCAGCTAAGAGAATACTGGTACATGGGGTCAATGTTTGCAAGCTCCGAAATTGTGAAGAAAAGTGTTGATGAATGGAGAGCTACGGGGCGGTAACGATTTCGTGTTGCGTCAATTTTCTTTTCTGTTATTTGAGCTATGGATTGTTTAATGGTGATCTGTTCAGATAATTCCTTGGACGATGAAAGGATCTTAATGGCAGTTTCATCCTCAAGAATGTTTCCTTTAGATGTAGAAAGCACCTTTAGAATCTTATCTTCAATTTCCTTGAGAAGGTTTTTGTTTGTCACAGATTCAATCACAAGTTGATTCTTTTCTTCCTCAAGGGCGGGCTCTTCCTTAGCAGCCACAATTCCAAGGAGTTGATCTTGCAGTCCGAGTGGAGTAATCATGAAATTCAATAACGTCACCTGAAGTTAAAACACAATTATCAATAGTGGAAAAAGTCTGTTAGTGTGCACTGTTTACGTGTTGGGCCCATGCTATATATGTGTATCGAAATCACCGTACTTACTTTGACTGCAGTTTCCGGAAGGTAATGTGGATTTCTAAGCCTGGTAATGATGTATAATCGAAAATTCGGGGAATATTGTATTACGCTCTCTCCAACTTTAATACAAATATAGTTTCCCTGCTTGAAAGTCTGCTTCAATAAGACGGGTTCCAGGGCTGGAAGTAAAACGGTATGAACAATTGGTATTGCACTCCTTCAATTAAACTTTAACTTACCAGGATCTAAATCTTCTCCAACGTTATCCAATAAGACAGGATACACCCATTTGTATAGAATTTTCGACGACACGGAGGTAATTCGGATCCGTCAATTTAATAACGGCTAAGTTATTGACCTTTTCCATGTTGCGGACCCATTTACTTGCCTGGCCTGAAAATTAAATGAATACATCTCAAACTCAAACCGTTTAAAGTATCGAATAGAACCCGTATTTGTATTTTACAAGGACATACCTTGGGGATCAATCATGACAGGCCACTCGCCTCGCATTGCTGACTATGATTCCATTATCGATTGAGAATGTGTCAATTGGAAGACCAGCCAAATGCCAATTACGAATTTTCACTGGGTCACCAAGTGTACCTATCAATGAGAAGACCCCCGAGCAAGGTATCTTTTGAGACGAGCAAAGTTTTTGCCATTTCTTCACACAATCCTGGAATGAAAGTGCTACTTCAAATTAAATACGCAACATAACAATGTGATAGTTGGCCAGCATTATTTCTCACCGCTCTAAAATCCACTGTAAAAGGCCCAAGGTATGCCACAACTGCAGCTGATATGAGGACATCTCCAAGAATATTAAAAAGCCGGTCGGACAACATGTGTGCACCTTCACTCCAGCGGGATTTTTCGCCACCAAGTCCAGCGATCAATTTCTCAGCCCTATCTAGTTTTTGTGAGCAAAGCTCAATATTGTCCTCCAAGTCCTTTTTCTTTTTGTTCATGGCTGCATACTCGTCGTTTAGAGCTTGTAATTTATCCGTGACCTTAATAAACAATTAGAGTTAGTCACAATTCTTACATTTTGAGCGCATTATACAAAAAAATTACCTGCTGCAATTGAGCCCGCTTCTCGTTCAGCTTATTCATTTGACTCTGCAAATCTCCTTCGGCTTCTGCCAACTTCGCCTTCTTGGGCTCCACAATTCTGATTACACGGTCATAGACCTCCATTGCTCTGACCCACTTGCAAAGCCCTTCGCAGGCGGTTGAGACGTTCTTAATAAGTGAAGGCTCAAAGTCAGGGTTCTTCATAAATTTCTCCCGGATTCTTTTCATGTAAGCTGGAGGAATGTTATCTTTGTCGTATTCTCTGAGTGCATCAAGAAACTTCATGTCTCCCAACATCCTTAGCGATGGTCCCCAGTAATCCTCATAACTTCTGCCATTGGGATCCATTTTCTTTTCCGGTTTGATTCCCCTCATTACACAAACGGCTTCGACAACCATCTTAATACCAGCTGGTGGATTTTTCATGGATTTGACAATTGTTATGTCAGAGGGTTTCAAGGTATTCAATGCCTGTTGATAATTAGTACTATTTGTAAAACTTCGTAAGCATCGTATCGCAATAAACATATTACATCCAAACTGTACTAACCTGTAAAGCTGCTTCAAGTGCAGGAATGGCTTCAGCCAAGTCATTTTCGCAATCGTCCTTAATTGCTTGTGCTGCAGCCGCAGCTTCATTTGCTAACGCTTCATCGGCAGCAACGACTTCCTTCGTTGCCTCAACATCAACTGTATCCCTCTCAATCTTAATCATTAGCCGTTCAGTAGCAGCTGATGTCTCAATCAATTTAGGCTGCAGTGCAGTTAGCTCATCTTGCATTTTGTAGACTTGGGATGCGGCGAACTGGAAAGTTGACACATTTCCAAAAAAAATTAAATTAAATGCCACAAATAATTTGTTCATTCGGGAGTACCTGCAGCTTATCCAAGCCAGTCAAGTAGCGTTGCCTTTGCTCTTCAGTTTCTGCACGCTTTTCGCCCAAAAGAGATTTGAAAGTAAGTATTAGCTCAAGATAGGACGTTGGAGTAACGTAATTCTTCCTTCCAAGTTTGTCAAAGAATCTGATAGAAGCGGAAGAATATGTTTATTAATGTAGGGAATTGGAACTCAATTGAAAAGCATGTCAATTAGACTTACTCTAGAGACAGTAGGCGTACTGATTCATGGAAGTGTTTGCACATAAACACGCAGCGGGACCTCAATTGTTTATCCATTTCCAATACGGCGAGAAATTTCTGTGCTACTTTTTCTAGGGCATCTTCAGGCCACTCAGTAAACCTAATTGTAAATCGAACAGAGTGACAATATAATTATCAAATGATTATAATTATTGAGAAAAGGAAATAGAAACTTACCAGTCAATGGTGCAACAATTTATTAGTGAAGGGAACATTCGAAGACGAATCCGAAAAGCATCTCCAACAGGTGACATTGCCAAAACCACGTGCAAATTTTGTCGAACTCTTTCGACAAAATAATTGTAGAGTGATAAAGGAGTGGTTTCCATTTTACGTCCGGTTTCTTTAGCCGCGCTTTGCATTTTCTCCAGAATTTCGCCTTTCTCATCGGCTTGGAACAAGTTCGGGACATCTCCGGTGTTCAGAATCATGTTGATGTCCTCAACAAAACTTTCATCCTTGATTTGATTGTCTGCGAATAGGAAAACTGTGTGCTTTCCGTCATTTCCCGCATGTTTTAGTATACGCTTCAAATCTTCACGCCACTCGTGAAGCCCATAAGTTCTGCTAATTTCAATCTGGAAAAGAGAAATCGATTAGAAGTTCAATAGAAAATGAAATTCACACCCATTCAGCTCACCTGAATTAAATCATAGGTAGACATAAATGCAGCCATTTTCGTCAAGCTCTGACGACCACTTCCTCCAATCCCAATGAGCAGTGCGTGACCATTGTCTTGCTTTAATACTCGAGCTATCCTAGAAATGTGCTCAATGGCAAATTTGAACAGTACCAAATGCATTGGGGTTTTTGTCATCATATTGTAATCCGCGAGATAAGCCTCTGTGATTTTGCTTAATTCGTCCAAGTCCGGCACCTATAACAAACCAGGGTCCTTCATTTTAATACTTAAAATTACAGAATCAGAATAGATACACAATAATATGCCAAAATGTCAATACCTCATCATAAATCCGCACGTCCGATTTAGGATCCATGTAGTCTCCAAATATCAAATTTCTCATATGAGAATCTTTGATTTCCTTCCCGTCGGGCACAAGGTGAGAGAGTAGTTTCTGCAAGTCATACTTGAAGGTCTCGAGTGCCGTATCATTGACCATCTTGAAAAACGTCTCTCTGAAATTTCAGTTTATAAGTCACATACCTATTCAGTAGTCGGAAAAATATTTTGCATGTATGTTTATTATACCTGTCTTCAACATCAATAAGGCGATCGTAAAATACACGATAAACTTCATGCACCCAAAGTCTCATTAATTTTTGCGGTTCTGTCATGTGCTTCGGCGGAATTAAAACCAGACCCCGAATTACTCTGGAGAAGTCCCTGAGGTTGAATACGTAGTGGCTTTTCGCAGGTGCTGTAAAGAAATTAAAATGGTTAAAAGCAAAAGCCTAACCCAATGCCAAACTATGGGTATATAGAAATCTCACTTGGAAGAAATTTAGCGATTGCTGACTTATAGACAGCCATCGTGGCTACGACCATTGGCTACATATGCAAATATCTTTATAAAAATCCACTAAAATTTGAACATATTGATATCTTTGCATGTGAAATGCTATAACGACCTACCCTTGCCCATCGCACCACCTCCGGTTCATACTCTTTCGCAAAATGCCAATCCACAATCGACGTAAAGATTTTCTTCATTGTATTGTCATCAAAGGAATCAATTGACAAAATACTCAGGTGCCGAATGAATCTAGCAGTCACGTCATTCCTTCCCCCTCCAGGAGGCCCCATTGCAGTGACTAAAAGAAGGTCAATCAGTTGAATTGCTGTTGTGTCCTTCTTGTCATACCAATTGCCATGGTCAATCCATTGGCGGAGCAATTCAATCGGTGGCTGTGCTCCATAGATCTCCTTTTGAGGCATACTTAAATCATCCACAAAAACTACACATTTCTTTCCCACTGGGGGTCCAAATAATCCCTTCTTCCTCCTATCGAGTTTTGACATGATGATGTCTTGTGTTTGGTTTGCACTGGTTCGAGCAGAGAAATTGATTACATTTGGGATAAATTTTTCTTTGGGAAGTGACATCATATGGGATAAAGCGATGGCGGATTTCCCAGTCCCAGTAGGTCCAAGAAACAGAAGAGGAATTCCATTGTTCAAATACATTTTCAAAAAGTAGATTTGACGAGCAGTTTCATCTGTTGGAATTATAAGTTCACTAATCTTCGCGGTGGGATGAATCTTTAGGCTTTCACGGTCAACGGTGTCCAGCCAAAATATCCATTGATTTGTCCGTTTGTCACAAACGTAATCAAACACTGTTCCTTTTTCTGGAAAGAGCTGATTTTTGTTTAATTTAAAGTTCTTTGACCTCGGGTAATCCTTATTTGACCCGCCGACTAATTGTCGATAAAACACATCAAACTTTTCCCGACTCTCCTGAATCATTGTTGAACCCAAACTCCAAACCGCGGCGAAAACAAAGCAGCTTTGCAGCCATACGCTGCTCTGGGGAGCCTGATCCTCTGTCCCAGTTTCTCCTTTTAAAAGGCTGGAGTAAATTCTAGTAAAACCCTGAGAACAAAAAACTTTATTAATTTTGTATTTGGATTATGTGCAGCTTATTTAAATGCTCATCTAATAAAGTTCTTTAAATAATATCTCAGTCCCGTCTTGAAAATACCACTGTCATAACTCATCCAGGGTTTTTTTTAACATCATAGATAAATCGTTGATATAATTAATTAGTCAAATGTTTTTCAAATAGTATCAGAATTTGTACCTGAATCAAGTGGAGCTCGGAAGTCTGAATGTATAGTTTACATTCCAGGCGAATAAATTCCAAGCAAGGGTCAACCAACCATTCAAATAATTCATCAACCAACTCCTTTTGCTCTTCAGAAAATGATTTAGGGATTCGATCCATATACGAATTTTTTAATGGACGCCAACCCAGTTGTTTTGGCTCCATGTAAATCATACCACAACGTGATACCGTTGCAGGAGATGCTTGGTCCAAATCAGCAGGCTCAAACATCATGTTCATTTCTGGCGTCATTTGAATAATTTCTCCTGACATCAAGCAAAGCTTCTTGTTATCATCCAGAACTGTATTCATACTTTCAATCCAAACCGCATCAACTGGACCATCAAACACTAGCCACTTGCGATCATCTGTCGTGGCGGATGCCATTTCTCGGAAGGTATTTGCTAAAACACCGTCTGACCATTCGTGGGACACAGGATCAAAGCATCCATACAACTGACCCATCGTAATGGCCTTGGGATTCAGGATTTTAAACATTGTACGGGCTTCATTGAGTCCAGGAATCTTATTTTGCCGAATGTCCGTAAGTGCTGCAGCCAGACACTAAAAACCAAAAAATTCTAAATTAGAATCTACTGGCATCGATTTAGCTTCAAGTCAAATATAATTTGATTTGCCTGATAGGATGAAGTCTTTCCGCCCATAGCTTCGCCTACGACCTGAAAAAGGATATAAGATTCATGAATTTAATTCTTGCAATTAAATGCAATATGAACGTTTTGATGGATTAATTACCATCAAACCATGCCGCACTAGAATCATTTCATACACTTGAAGTGTCTTCTCTATGAAAAATTTCGTAGGTTGAAGATTTCTTCGTGCACAAACAGCTTTAAGACATTTCACAAGTGTATCTAAATCTGGTTTCAGCAATTTAACTCCAGGGAACAGATCGGAAATAATTCCTTCAAATAGTGGAATGTCTTGGGCCAAAAATCTGAAAATTTAAAAATTTCACATTAAAATTAGTTCCGTCGATACTTTAGGCGACAAACTAACTTTGGTAAATTGACATCATTAATGGCTTTCAAAACCAGCATTGATTCATTTTCTTGCTGATATTTGAGTTTTAAATTTCCTGCAGCAGTCAACACTGATTTAACAGCTCGCATCCCGTAATCGTAATGATGTTGTGAAGAGAGTTGCTCCGAGCAAAGTTTGTAAGTGTCAACAATCTTTCCAGAAAGATTTCTGGCATCGACAAATCCCATAGAGTATAGAGAAATCTCCCCGATAAGCGCATAGTCAGGTACCATCATTGCGACGGTTCTAAACAATACTTTCAAGTTGTCGGGTAATTCTTGCCGACCTGGAATGCACAAAAAGTTAATTAATTAACCGTTGAGAATGTACGGGTCGCGCAAATGCTGGTGACCAAAAAAACTAACCTGCATATCCAGGGTTCATAGTAATGAAAATTACACAAGTTGGATTTAACCTCAGCTCAGTGTCTTCAAATATAAACGTTTTCACTCTTGCAGCAATAGCTTGTTGTATAGTCAAAATTTGTTGAGCCACGACTGAAAGGACTTCGAGCTCTATTCGATTGAACTCATCAAAACAAGCCCAGGCACCTGCTTGTGCTAAACCCTGCAAAATATCAATATTGACATTAATTTAACATGCAATTTTATCCAACGCCCAGCCAAATAGGGTTCTAAATATCTCAGTCCCGTCTTGAAAATACCACTATCATAACTCATCCAGGGTTCTTTTTATCATCATAGAAAAATCGTTTATATAATTAAATTAATGAATTGTAAATGTTACCTTGAAAAACTTCCCCATGGCTTTGTAGTCCAATCCATCTGAGCAATTGAACACGACACATTGCTTGGCGACAGCTTTGGCTGAAGTAAGAAGTAAATTAAGCCAGTTTTTACTTTGTATTTTTAAAATGATTATTTCATTTACCTAAATCCTTGCTCGTTTCTGTTTTTCCTGTTCCGGCTGGCCCTTCCGGAGCTCCACCCAAATTCAATTTGATAGCGCTCATAAGTGTTCGGTAACAGCGATCCGTCAAAGGTGTGATTACCAGGCGAGAGCTATTTCCCAAATACTCATACCCGTATTTGAGATCCGTTGTAATCATCTTCACGTGCACGATGTTACTTTCAAGATAGTAGCGTAGCTGACTGATCCAGTTAAAATCCGCAATAGAGGTTATATTGAGCTGGCTTAACTGTGCGACAACATCTCGAGCTGAGATGTTACATCAGGAGGTTAGATTATTACACAATTCACTTCAAGTTAGTAAAAATCTTACCATGAACTGCAATAACAATCAAAGCGCAAAGTGTAATCCTTGCCCCCGTACCCAGTTTTCCTCTTACAAGACCGACGATCTCGTCAATTTGATCGTTACTTAATTCCAAGTATGCCTAAGAAAAAATTCAGTTAACGTATTTTCAAACAAAGCGCAATTCAATAAATTTACTGGCAAGCTTTGAGTCTGAATTGCTTCCGAGACATCCATGGTCCAAAATATTTGATCCCCACAAAGGATAACTTGCCCTGGCCAATCCAGAACCCACTGTGCCCTTGGGACCTCCGCGTAAGCACTCAAACATTTCAAGATTACGTCTTTCAAAGAAGCGATCATTTGATACTCGACTTGGATCAACCATTTTTCAACCATTCCACGAGCTTCAAGTGGCTTCACGGCATTTGTAAATGGAACTTCTTCCTTCTCCGCAGAAACCATTCCTGTGATTATCAAATCGTCTGTAAATTCCAAACGATGGATTCCTTCAAAGCATTTTTTGAGATGTGGTTGTACACGGAGAGGGTCTTTAGTCTCGCTAAGAATTTCAAGCAGCTCGTCGTTAGATAAAAAGAAGAATCTTGGGAAGAAAAGACGTTTCTTTTCCAAATATTCGTTGAGACCCTTTTGAATTTCTTCAAGCAGAAGATTTGCTCGGTTCAAGTCACGAAGCATATTCGGGTAATCCGTAGCCTCAAGAACGTTTGGATTGGCAGTAGTATTTTTCATAATATTCCTCCACATTTTGTCAACTACAGTAAACTTCTTGGATTCCACCGGCATTTGCTTGATAATGTCTGGGGAAGAAAATATAGGTTCCAAGTACATCCAGGTTGATTGAACTTTGATCCAAGCATCCAAGATGTCCTGCATTTTCAGGAGCTTATCCTCCCACCGTTTCATCTCCTTTTCGACTGGCTTGATGAAGGGAGATCCTCGCATTGTTTGGGCTTTTAGAATATGATCATCGAGCATAGTCTGCACATCATCCAGAGCTGACAGGATGTTAACTCCGGTCTCACGATAAGGAATACATTCAAACTTAATGTCCGCCCATTCTGCTTTCATTTTGGCAAGATTCTTTTCCATTTGAAATTCCTTAGTGGCGGTCGTTGAAATGTCCTCCAATTGCGGAGCAAACTTAGCAATCCCAGTTTCAATCTAAAAAGATATTTAGTTTAGGCTAATTTGCAATTGAAGCAAAAAATTTGAAATTATAGTTATAACTAACCATATCTGCAAGAGTAGTAGTTGCATCCGGTTTCAATTTAACTCCAACAACATTACTCATCTGAAAAATAGCACTTGCGGTAAAACAAGACATCCACAATTGTGCAAATGCGTAAAATATCACTGTCACATATTATCAAAACTTACAAGTTTCCAATGTCTATCTTTGATTCCAGGATTGCATATAGTCATGAGTAGAGGCAAAAACTGCTTGAAACGATCAATTTTGCTTCGAATACTATCTGTAACTCGTTTGGGCCCTTCATCTTGAAACGAACGTGACAGTTTGTATAGGGTTTTCCACATTTCCTCAACTTCTTCCGCAATGGCTTCTGCATCCAAGCCCATGAAAGGACCTAGAATTGTTAAAGTAAACTAGATTTGAACACTGTTACCCGAGTTCAGTTAATATTATTGACTGTACCATTCATCCACAGTTCGTGCTTCCTTTGGAAATCATAAGCCGTAGTCCATAGTTTATAATATGGTTCAATTAGTTCGAGGCATGTCTGCAAGTCGGCAAATACAGTTTGCTCCTGGTCCAACAATCGCTCTTCTTCGTTGAGAGCCTGATGCAAGCATGAACATAAATCACAGTTTTATTTAAAGAAATACATACATTGAAAATACCTCCGCGTATGCCACACATTCTTGCAGTTCTTTATTGATTTTCTCCAGATTCTCAGCATTGATTCGCATTTCTTCGGTGCTTACAAATGGTGAATCCTTTGTCTTGTATTTTTCTAAGGCCTCAATGTACGCCACGAGCCGCTTCTCAAAGTTCTCCCGGTTGATGATTAATTGTTCCTCCGCTTCTTCTCGTTTAAGTTGGAGGCGTGCAAAATTTTTGTCGAATGTTTCTTCCATGGAATCTGGCGAATGAAACACTTTCGTGTGGAGCGCAATCATGTCGTCTGCACAAATAGAAATATTAGCAAACCACAATTAATTTCTAACAAAATAATTTCATATGTGTACCACTAAAAATATGATAATCCATAAGAAATAGTAATCTATTCATTGCTTCTGTGATTTGCGTTTTGAGTCGGAAAAACGTGTCGGAGGAACAATCCGTAAGGTAATTGTAGAGGTCAATTAATTCAGCGGTGGTTTCCACTTTTGAATTGGCGCGAGTCGTCATTTCTTCAAATCCTTGAATAATACTGCAATAAACAAAAATTAACTTCGGCAAAAGTTATTTCTCAAAATAACAGTGGGCTACCTCAAGATAATTTCTTTATTCTTCTCCACTTGGCCAAGGACAATCGTGTCAATGAGTTCGTCTACTTTCTTGCAAAGGGAATCGTTAAAACCACCACAATCCAAGGTCACAAAATTCATTGGGACAAGTCTTTGGATGAGACGTATTTTGTTTTTCAACTCCTTGTATTCGTCAATTCTTATCGACATGTACTGCATGATATTAAATTCTAGTTAGATCAACTTAAATTATGTTTGGGTATCACGTGTAGTGTAGAAATACCTTATAATTTGGTTCCTTCTCTAAGAAGTTCTTCAAGTCACTAGCCGCTGTGCCATTCAAAAGATATAGGTATTGGTCATAGAATTTAATATATCGTTTAGGAGCCGCCAAATTGACTTTAACAATTCCAGTCGCTTGTCCAAAAACATCCTGGATGCCATGCTCAGCTAACCCCACCGAAAGAAGGTTCATGTTCTCCTTGTTGAACATTTCTGAAGGAAACCAACATCTTAGAATTCTAAAAGCATATTTTATCTTGATTTACAAGAAAAATTACCCGGAAACAAAGTTTTCTCAATTCTTGGAATCATCTTGCATGCTGCAACAATTTCTGTCAGAAATTTGTTGATCGCACTTCTGCAATCAAACCTGTCGTCCAACGTCGGTACTTTACGCATCGGCTCGTCAAGAATCGGCTGAAACCGTACATATGGTGGTGTTTTTCCGGCGACTAGTGTGACAGTAAGTACTGGCCGTTTGAGGAACATGTAATTCTCAAATTCTACACCTTCCCCATAATCGTTTCCGTCCTGAAAACAAAGAAATGAAGTTTTCTTCCTCTAGTTCTGTGCCTAGTTGCCACCAATAATTTAATTTTACTCTTGCCTTGTATTCGTCAAATATCCCTACGATATCTTGCATGGAGTTCATAACCATTTCCCTTACTTCCCTCGACATAAGAGAACACGTGGCCCCAAACAGCTTATTTAAGGCGGTCATTGATCCCGACGGAGTTTGAGGAACCATGAATGCCCAAGTATCTTTCAACTCAACAAATATGTTTGCGACGTCATTCATCCACCTGGAAGTAAAAAATCCTGTCATCATCACATGCTCTTGATGGGCCATTTTAAAAATTGCTTACTCTCTGTTTAAAACATCCCGTCCAACAGAAGTCAAAACCTTGACGTGCCTGTCAAGCTCGCCCGGTGTCTTTGGAAAATCGGCTACCGTAAATCCTTCATGATCAAGAAACCGAAGTTTGCTGTATCTAAAAATGAAATACTCTGTTTAGATGTACTCAGATTCATAAAGCAGTTATTCAGCTTACTTTTCATCCCAAAGTTTTCTCATAGCTAGCAATACGGGATGATTGATGAATAAATGATATTTCATTGTTTCACGGCAAACGAGAAAGTTTTGATGCCAAGGTAGTGGGCCGCGCACAATAAAATTGGGGTAAGCCATAGGGATCTCGTAAACTCGAACTCGAATTCGCTCAGTCCAATCCATCAGTATGTAATCGACAATAGCTTTCTTCGAAGCCCATTTGTAAAGGGATTTGGCATCATCCTCCAAGCTCTGAATTAAATAGCGCAATCTGCCAAGACACAAATTAATTTGGTAAACTACAGGGGTTATCTATGATAAGAATAATACTGTGCTAAAACTAACGAGTGCATCGAGAGTAGGTGCCCAGGAATGTGATTTCGTATGGATTCAGTCATGCCTTGTGGCCAAGGAGCAATGGCGGAGTCCGGAATACTCTGAACCAATAACCACAAATTTCAAAAATAATCGACGTAAGTATTCCATAATCAATGCTAACTCACATCAATATAAAAATAGTAGCGTGTAATGTCCTCGTCAGTCGGTTGGCGATGCTCCAATTGTGTTCTTTCTTCAACTAATTTCATAAGCTCGATTTGCTCCTCTGGCAAAAGCGGCATTGTGGGATCCAAGTCTGAGTACAAACTGCAAGCAAAATTAAGATCAAATAGTGCTTAAAGACAGAATGTCCAGAATTGACAGAGTTTCATTACCGCCCTTGTCCACGCATCGAGTTATAAAGTTGTTTCTCATCAAGAGGGCTCAACTTCTTCTTTGGTCTTTTGGCAAGGATTTGTTTTGCATTTTGTCTTGTTTGGGGGGTCAATCGGCGTTTCGGGGCAAGAATGCGGAAATCAAAAGCTTTTTTGTTGTCCCTGTCCCACTTGACCTTTTCTAGCGCAGGATCCTTGTAATCACGAAATTCGCCTTTGAGTAGTTGCTAAATAAAAGAAGACAGATAATTAAAGTGTGTAAGAAATACAAGGCAGTTTTTTCACGAAGAAGGGAGGGCTTACTTTCAACGTCATGAGAGAATACGGAGTCAAGTCATTTGGATTCTGATGCTTTGCGTCTAATGTAGGCGGTGGAGCTTTGATCTTTGTTAACAGGGCTTTGGTAGCTTTCATTTTATCAACTTTCTTCGGTGGAACATAAGACAGCAAATTGAGGCGTAAATCAGCCACGGGAGGGTTATAGTGACTAGCGATGTTCTCACTTGGTGATCGCGCTTTGTACTCGTCCTTAAAATAATAAGAACGCACAATAGTTTACTGAACCTTTACACAATTCACATGATTACAAAAACTCGTAATTGTCTCACTTTGAAAGGTACTGCCCTGGTCCAAGAATAAGGTTGGATAATTGGAGGATGCTCCGAATATGTAGTGCCGTCAAACATTTCCTCAACTTCTTTTGGGAGGCGCGGGACAGGTGGAAGTGTTCGGAAACGTCTCTTCTTGATCTTGTCCATTGCTTGCTGAATGCGATGAGAACTTTGGACAGGGGTATCACTATTGATGTCAGTCTCAGGAATGCTGTCATCATCCACGTCCATCCATTCACGGCCCTCCATCACTCACACCGGTATAAAGCAAAGGCAGAATAGTATTTCGTAACAACCTCTATTCACCACAGAAAAACGTTGCCTTGTCCTTAATTGATGAAGACTTTAAATAGAAGCCCAAATACTTTTGCAAAGAAGAGAAAATCGGGAGGGAGCACACCTTGAAATATTTTTACTTTTTACAAATGTGTTTCTGGGTGAATTCTACAAACCTAACCCCTTCTGTCGCCCTTGCCTCTTGTTTTCAAATTTGTTTGATCGATTATGATCAAACTCAGCCCAACATGTTAATGTTTCCGTAGTGATATTTGACACAATGTTTGGGGTTGCCTAGTCCATACTAATTGTGCTAATTTTAAATTTTGTTAAGTTACGTTAGTTCAGTCCCTTCCCTTCTACTAGCATAATTTTATATTTAAACGTTGCAAAATGCAAAGCGGCATAATATTTTGGTTGGAAGGAATTTCCAGCACAAAAATTGAATAATACGTCTTGGTTTTAATTTTACACTGTCCAATGTGAATGGATGTGTTTATTCAATAAGTCTTTATCCTTATTCATATCGAAGGACAATTCTTAAATTAATTATTGGCGCGACAAACCATATGTTTTGACTTTGTACAATGCGAGAAGTGATAAAGAAATGAGTTATACATGTTGCCATTATTTCTTACGCGAATTGAACAAAGAGAACAACCCAATAGTTCACAAATATACATAAACTGGGCTGCTGCGTTGCGAGTAAGTAAGGCGAGAGAAGAGCACATAGTATTCAAAATGGACGAGAAGTTATAAACTTACGTGAATGGACGAATTGTAATGAATGTGAACACCTCTGGTCACAAATAGAGATTATACTTATAAAGTACCTTCAATGCGGCGCACCGACTATTAATGCACATATTTTGTACTGAATTTGGCGAGAAATTGGGCACGAGATTCCGGGGTCATGGCTTCCAAGAAGGCAAAAGCACCAGATTCCAATTCCTGTTGGTCGTTTTCATTGGGTCTACTCTCGGGGTCACTAACTACAGTCTTGACAAGTTCAACAAGATTTGAAACATCATTATACTTTCCGGTTCCACGGAAACTGGTAAAGGCTTTGGGATTTTCAGAGAGATTCGCTTGCATGCACATATGCATGATTTGGAGTTTACGACGAAGGACAGGATCGCCACCACTGGGACTATCTGTCGGGTCTTGACTAAGTAGAGATGATGATAGCCTTGATGACCTGGCTTGCTGAATGCTGCATTTGATGTAGTGATCCTGGTAGCTCTTGAAAGTATTTTTCCAGAAACCAGGTGGGATCTCTTCAGGCATTGGAATTTGACATTCTGTTCTCAGCTTGATCTTGGCTGAAATTAAGCAAACGTCAATTTTTCTATACTATACAAAATATTAATTTCATGTCTGTTAAAACTTACTATCCTCTGTCATTGCTTGATCAAAGAAGTCCATGATGTCTTGTCCTGCGACATTAAATCCACAAGCAATTCTCCTGCTGCAATCACGAAATTTTGGGATTTCTTGAAAAATTATATCACCCGCTCCATCAGAGGTGATTAAAAATTTCACAAGCTGTCGGCTTAGATCACTCCCTTGTTCAATGAATTTAAATAGTTCTGTGCATGTAGTTAGTTTTGAAAAGTCAGGCAATGGTTGTTGCGTTGATGTTAATTTCAAAGGACTGGTTTGCCCTCCAACTTCGGATTCCACATCAACGGTAATTCCTGAAAATTTAGATATACAATATTTATATATATCTCGCTCATTTACCATTATTAGCAGATACACGGATGTCGAGCTGTTTCGACAATAACTGTCGTGAGCCGGCCGCAAATATCTGTCTCGAATAAAAATTGCCATATTTCCTCATTCCAATGTATAGGAAATTAGTTTTGTTACAATCAGTTCAAGAGTACAGAATTGAGGAGATGAACATCCCATAGGATGTCTCCATTTTTTTTGGAAGGGGAATAAGTTGGAGAAAGTTGAGTGAGGGAAATACGATATTTTCAATATTCCAAATAGAAAGTACTGTACTGCAAGAATTTTTACTTACGGTCAGCCTGGCTAAACATGTCAAGGGATGCGGTTTGACTTTGGGAGACTTCGAGTTTATTGTCATTTTCCGACTTGTTGATATGTGCTTCACCAATGATAACAGGAGTATCGTCCTCTGGAAGGGAAGAAAATTCTGGATGATTTAAAATCTCTCCCGACAAAAGCTCCCCCAGGGCGTCATCTGTCACATTACTCCCTTGATCCGCGTCCGCCTTTGCAGCATTTCGCTTCGATTTGAAGGTATAGTAGTCCTGTAAAAAATTGGTTACCCATTGAATGCCAACGCAATAAACAATTCATATACAACGAAACACAACATACTTGAAGCACTTTGAGTGTACGGCCAATGCGCGGAGCCATGATCGGAAATTTGAGCAGGTCTGCTTGGGTTAATTTACAGAATTGTCCAATTGTAGTAATTCCCCGTGCTTCCAAAGCCAACGGAAGCGCAATTGCCCTTTAAATGAAACACAAAGTATTATAACACGGCATAATAACTACTTATAAAAACTGCCACGAAACTCTGAAGCTTTAACTTGACTTACATTGCAGAATTGTTCAGCTCATTTGTAATTTTGGAAATTGGGTCATTACAGCCTATAAGCATTTCAAAAAGGGGATTTTTTGAATCGTGATTCTCCAGCTCTGAATTTTCATACATTCCTGTTGACATTTCCTCAGAGGAAGGTGCGAATGTAGTAGCATTACTTGTATCCTCATTCACTATTTGGGTATTCGATTGTCCTGCATCAAATTGGGATAGCCCATTATTTTCCATGTCTTGATTAAAAGTAAATCCAGCGCTGTCACCAGCAGAGGCCATCTCCAAAAACTCTTCACTTCCATAGAGAGTATTGCGATTGAGATCAGTAGGAAATGGTAAAAATTCTGCATCTTGGTGCATGGATGACTTCGGCGTGTCGGGATGACTAAACGAGTAAGAATTTTCCATGGTTGGAGAACGGAGGAGCAAGGATAGAGAAGGAAGAACGTCTGGCACGTTGTGCGGGTCCCTTGGAATTGGAATTAGGGGTGGCAAAGGTCCAAAGTTTATGTTTACTGCAAGCAAAAGCAACTTAGTCAGTTTCACAGTTCGGATCAGTCAAACTTAAAGGTAACTATCATTAAGCTCATTTAATATTTGTCGCTTACCAGGACCAGAGTTGTTACCACTGGCTTCCGGTGCTGGTGCTGTCCATCCACTTAGAACACTTGCCCCCGTTGGGTTTTCATTGATCTTGGTAAGTGGGGGTTTCTCCTTAAACCTCCTTTTCCGTGCCTCCCCGGCTTTCTTCTTTCTGAGTAAAATAGGTGAATGATAAAATCTTGTATGGGGTGGAATATCCAAGAATTTGACTCGCAACTTCTAAAATTACAACAGGAAACACAATTACACCACACAAGCAATAAAGTAGGAGTATTTTATTTTATGTAAGTACTTTCTGTTCATGTGAATCCGCTTTGTCTGGAAAGTCTGTGTCAGAGAGGCGTTTGTCCGATTTTGGTGACACAAGAATCCCCCTATTTGAATCGCAAGTGTTGGGTGGCCGTGGGCTCATCTCCCAAACATTCCCATCATCATAGATGATGCCCTCATTGAGTTCCTCAAATTCAGGGATTAAGGCCTCTTGTTCAGTCTCTTCGGGTTCCACATAGGCCAATTTCCGGCGTCCTCTGCGATCATTTTCGCTCCCGTCCTTCCTTTTCCTCTTCATTCGCCTTATAATCCTTTTACTTTTGTTGTCTGGTATTTTCTCCAGAATTCTTTCCAAGTTATCAATTGACTCATCCAGATCGGGACATATTTCGATAATATGAGTCTGACTTTCTGGTTGAACTTCCGGTTCGAAACCTGCTAAAATATTATGAAGTTAGTGTTGGCAAATATTTTGTGGAAAACTTAAAAACGTAAAACCCCAAAGCTTACAACCCGCTTTTCAATATTTCGCAACGGTTAGTCAAGCATGAGCAATAAGCACAAACACATTTACAGATTAATGAACAATGAAGGACATTGTTTGAAATCCATTGTTAAAGTCCCAAGATTTTATTAAAACATGACAATGACAAACGAAATATGACAATGTTAAAAACAAATCTTACTGATTTCAAAAAGCTAAAATGTATTAACTGAATGCTAACTAAATTTAGAATCAACTAGCTAGTCATCAACTACGTCTACTGCTTATCTTCTTCCTCCCTTCTCAACTTTGACTTACTCAAGTCTAATGGAACATATCTATACATCTCTTTAGATTTACCAAACTCAGATTGAGTTTTTTTATCACGATAAAAGCTATATATTTTCTTAGTTTCATTGGGTACAAGGGCTGAGCGTGAATGAAGTTGTTTACCTGCTGTCTGAGACCCGTTTTCTTCGGTCCCATCTCTTGCTGCTTCGTCAAATACGGTCACCGATGTATTTTCCATGGATTTCCAATTAATTTCACTGGACTTTGCTTGAGCTCCAACTCCGTTATCCAGATTTTCTTGTCTTGCAGTGCGTCTTGTATTATGACTTGGTCCGGCAGCGGCCATGACATCCGTCTCAACTCCAGCTTCAATTGCTGCCCTCCGTCCAGCCCTTGTCCTGGATATATTCTTCTTCCCCAAAATGACATCTTCAATGGCAATTAAGGCATCTTGAGCAGTTTTTGCAGCTTCGGATTGTTTGGATCCTTTAGCATTGTCAGTTCCATTCTTCGCCTTGTCCTGGTCTTGAATAGAATTCACCTTAGCCAATTTGTATATCGCTGCCAATTCCCTTTGATTTTGCTTTGGCACTCTTTTCTTTCTACGCGGCTTGCCAATGGACACACCCTTCCCCTGTATGATATTGTTTAAAACTTCCATGTCAAAATAATTAAAAATTAAAATTAAAAAAGGGGAGAAGGGAGTCCGGATTCACAGAGCCGGGGAAATGGGGCGGAGATTTGAATTTTGCCGGAGTGAAGGAAGCAGTGTGGCACGGACAGATATTGACTGTCTCGAGCTCGACGCGTCAAAAATTCTCATCGAGTAAAAAAGTGCATGAGAAACAAAGAAATCGATTTAATAGTTAAAGTTCATGACTATTGCGATATTTGTATATTTTTAAACCAAATGGAAGTTAGGAATTG
This sequence comes from Orthonychiurus folsomi, assembly GCA_036851895.1. NCBI lineage: Eukaryota > Metazoa > Arthropoda > Collembola > Poduromorpha > Onychiuridae > Orthonychiurus > Orthonychiurus folsomi. The sequence continues at coordinate 12,008 of JAAXYW010000473.1, read as the reverse complement.
CTATTAATAAATTGGGATTACTCACCAAACGAGTATCCCCGCGATTGCTTTACATTACACACCGGCAAACATAAATGGTGCAAACTAAAATTATGAAACCGACAATTAATTTGTTGATTGTACAATCCTGTAGGCAATTCATAGTAATATGCATAGGCATGCAAAATAAAAGTAGTACAGATGCCTTAATTTATTAAATATTGAAATATACATGCTTCTTTAATAACACCCGAGTGGTTGAATTAAAGTTGCGAGGCGATTTTGTGTTAAATATGGATGGCTTTGTTCCACCATAGTGAATTGGAAGTTGATCTGCCGAGATTCTCTCCAATAAGGCTGGCTGCCAGTCATTGCGATTTGACGTATAAATTTTAATTCCAGCCACAGTTGTTGCGCTTAAGAACGGCTTCAGAATCTTCAGCACAACTTTAACAAAAACTGGAGCTTTATAGAAGTGCAAATTGTGATTAGCAAATTGTCTTTTATGTAGCATTTGGAGGTCGAAGAGAGCTAAGAGCCAAGCTTACCATTAATTAAAAACAAGGTATTTATGGTGAGTGGCCAGTGCGTTTCAGCCGTACTTGCCAATTCGGTATAGAGTCCGATAGCTGTGCAAATATAGGTATTGAAATTTATATGTTTTTAGTGACTTGCATTGCAGGCTTTGTAAATCTGTAAAAACTTGCTTTTAGTGCTAGCAATTTGCTTAAACGAGAATCCCTCAAGGTCATATACGGCAGAAAATTGATTCACACGCCCATTCGTTTTCAGGGCTTGCTCTTTGATACAAGTGACAATATTTTCACACCATTGCAGCATGTACCGAAAAACTTGTTCGCGGTTTCCACTCTCTACTTGCTTTCTTACATCACATTTTCCAAATTGAATGATGCAAACTGAAATTACGTTAAATATGACAAGGACAATTTATTAGAGATATGACACAACTAATTTCAGCTACCTGGCATCCCTTGTTTATCCACTGTGTATTCATATGGGAAAAGTTTGTGCAATTGGTCAAAGTTCTCTTCTGATATGGTGTCTATACGGTGAGTTAGCCTCCATTTAAGAGTCTGCATACATACATAAAACAACGTCGATTAAGCATCTCTATGAAGTCTGAATAAAATATCCACATTCCACTTACTTGTCTGAAAGCATTTTCAGCCTTCATAACATCATGTCCTGCGGCTAAATTAAGTACAATGTCCAATGCAAAGTGCAATCTTTACAGCATTACACGTTACACAGGAGCAGCGCAATAGCATTGCATTAAATAATGGATTTTACTTACATCTAATCCAAAGAATCAAATAGCCATTTGAACGCTTGTAGTCGTTTTCCAAAATGTCGCCTATTCGCTGTCTGAACTAACAAAAAAATAGTTCAATTTTAACCACGCTTTGTACATAATGAGCGAACTTACTTTGTTCAACAGCACGATTTCATTTTCACTAATATCCATCATTTAAGCTAAACTCCGGGTTTGGTTTTGCTTTGGTTTTAGTTAGTCTTCAACTAGCTTTGAGTGAAGAACTTGTGACTATGAAGGGGCGATGACAGTATATAATATGACTTGACAGCAGATAAAATATGCATTGGACCACTTTTTTATTAAATATGAAAGTGCCAGAAATGTTTTGAGTTTTGACTGGACTCAACTTGCTTTTATGTGTGCGATTGTGATGCGGAATGCATAGATTTTGATATCCGAAGTATATAGAAGGGTTGTTGCGAAATGACCTCCATGCACTTAGTTTAGTTGACTTAGCTTAGTGTATATGTTTTAGAGGAGAACCAGACAAGATTGATTGCGGGGGTTTATGGGGACGGAACGTAAATAAGTATATGCACAACAACAGAAGAAAAACTAGAAGCTGTACTGACTTCAGACTAAATAAATTGTTCACTGCCACTTCAATACCAGAACGCAGATTACGTGAATCTTTCTGTAATGCGCAATATAAAAGCCAATGAATGCTCACTCCAATCCAAATGCTAAATTCCGTGATCCATTGCCTGATACTTTTATGGCATCAAAGTTTTTGCTTTTGCTTTTACTCCTCTTAAGTCTACAAAGGGCAACAAAATAATGTTGAATGCACTGCGTTGATATTGAGGTGCGATTTTTATGTAATACAACAAATAATTCGTCAGCCCGTGAACCATTTGCGCTTTCGAGAATTTCGACGAAATATTATCTCCGCTCACAGGTTTATTAGCACTTGAAATCTACAACCTAACCTACAGCTAACCAAAACAAAGTATACAAGAAGAATTAGCAGGCCAACAAACAACTGTACTAATATATAACTAATATTGAATTTACAAAGGTCAAGAACTTCTGAATATTTATTAACCCCGCAGCTGACGTGAATCGCGCCCCCTTAGCTGACGTCTCTTTCTTTCTAGACCTGCATCCGCGTCTTCATACCGAGATCGGAGTTGACGTCTCCTTTCAGCAGCCTCATCACTCCTAGACCTTAACTGCCTGCGCTTCCTTGCCTCAAAGTCAAAATCTTCGTTGTTATCCCCTGATCTGAGCTGACGAGTGTCCCTTTCAGCGTCCTCATTGTTGTCAAATTCATCTTCACCGCGAGATCTTAATTGACGTCGTCTGCGCTCAATTTCATCTTCTTCCGCTTCAGGGTCGTTAGATTCCCCGGGATAATCCGACCTCCTTTCCTCATTAATTTCTTCAGCAAATTCGAATTCTCGTGAATCCGAACCCATGTCGGAATTTCTGTCGGATGCCACTTGGGTAATTGCAAATCCGACAATGATGAGGAGAAATGCTGTAGTAATAATACTGGCTGACACCTTCATGGCTCTATCTGGTAGAATAGTTTTTAGAGTATATTTTGTAGTGTTTCTTGTTACGTCAATTCAAATTATATCACTACCTTCCAATCTTCAATGTGTAGTGCACAAGAAAAGTTGACCAAGAAAAGTAAACTAATCAGGCAGTTATTATTGGACCAGTTGACACGCCCTATTGTCTTTTGCTGCACTGCGATTATGATTTAAAAAGGACTCCGTGATATTTGTTTATCGGATTTGACATTTATAAATTTCTCTGAAGGTAAAGGAAGATAAAGGGTTAAATTAAGCCACACTAGCACAGGGTTGTCCTAATTAGCCCTAATTACACAAGTCTCTGGTTGTCGCTAATTGCTTCTTCTCCTTGGCATGCATGCACTTTTGATATCAAACTAGAAATTATCCTCTAGAACGTTAAATGCATTGCGATGCTAGTTGATCGGCTTACATTTTGATAAGCTGTGGCTTCAAGAAACAAACCCAATTAAATTTTACTAGAAGAGGAAAAAATTTAAACAAGTACTTGCCACACGCGAGTCGGGCTAACCACAAAACGTAAGCACATTATAATTAACTAAATCTAACCGAAGATTAAAACAGCAATTGTTCGCTGCCGTCATTCTCATTGAAAGCTTAAGACAAATAATTTTATTGTGATAGTTAAATTTTATCAAATAATTGATTCCGTGCAATCATTAATGGATAAGAGTATCCATAATGCAAAATCATTACTCTCACCGCTGTTGCATTTATTGGAATGTCTTTATTCATTGCTCATCGGAGACAAATCAAAAGTAATCAATAAAACTGACTAGAAACTTCGTAATTCTTTGGAAAAAATATAAAAGTGAAGGCAAATACACCATAAATATAAAGTATAAGTACTATAAATTTTAAATTATGCTTAATCTTCACGCTCGGTGGTCACTGGTGGAATGAATTTGTATACTTGAGATCCCGTCCGTGGTCAACTCACACTCGCGCAGCTCATTTGCTACGTACGCCGGTGCGGTGTACTCAACAACTCAATACTTGGATTATAAATATATATAAATAGCATAAATACAATATCAATGAATGCAAATACATAAACACAAAAGGCCAAGTCATACATATCGGAAATCGTTAAACTATGCAAATGCCTAATTGCCAAAATTGCGAAGAGTTTTTTAAGACATAAACATTGCTTGAGTCTTGTGGTAATAGATTGACGGTACTTAAACGATAATATCCTGTACATCAATCGGCGTATTTTGTCCACCGGAAGTTGATTGTCCACAAATGAATTTCCCTTGTGAACATTGCTGCTGCATTGTCGAATTTGAGCTTTTATTCCCGGCCCCTCCTACCGGTGTTTCCATCGTTTGCTTCATCGCTGAGATTTCTTTGGAGACCACAGATTCAACGAGAGAGGTAATAGAGTTTAATTGGTTTACGGACTTCCATGAATTTACCGCTAATTTCTGAGCAATTTCAGGTGTACTACGATGGATTCCACGGAGGGCGGCGTAAATAGCGGATGCCGCGATTACAGATGGACTCAACTTAACAAAATGAGATTCTGGAGAAAGAACAAGAAAATACGATATTAATTATGAACATTATTCATCGTATCCGGTCAACTACCATTATAAGCAATTCCGAGTTGCCTGTAAAAAAAATTTGAGGCATTCCGTTCCGTTTTGTCACCTTCACAGGTTATTCGGGGATAAAAGTAAAATTTCTTCACATAGTTATAAATTCTGCATGGGAAAATGAATGGGGACCCTTCAGCACACACACACCCATTACGTGTTTCCCTTCGGTGTTTGTCTCCTCTTATTAAAAAGAATAAATTTGATCGATCCCTGGGAAAATAAGAGGGAAGGTACGTAAGTACGGTAAGCTTGAGTACATACGACCGTAGTACTTGAAACTCTACACCCCGGAGATTTCATTTTTCTATTCATCTTCTTCCCCTCATCACCCATTATCAGCCCTACTGGCCGAGATTTACTCTACCCTGCCCCAACGGAGTTTTTGTTAATGGGTTTACCTGTGCAGCAGAGTGCAATGAACGTAATGGCATGACGTCGAGCCAATTGTGTATCTTTACTCAAGTGACATTTTTCTCCCAGGCTTCGGACAAGGAGAAGATCCACAAAATCAATCGGAGTAACTATGTTGACGTCCCAACGAATGTGGGAAAGGATCATCAGTTCCCAACTCTGAAAAACAGATAAAATCAAGTTTTAGACTACAAATTTAACTAAGTGTTTGATATATTTTAGCCAATCATCCGATCCTGCTTTCAATATCTCAACACATGCAAGCATAATTACGGTTTATCTTTGTCAAGGTTAAAGAAAAGTACGAAAAGACAGCTGGAGATAGTCCAATTATGCGAAAAAAGTCCAAAATAACCCTCACAACTTCTGAGTTCAATATCTCAACACATGCAAGCATAATTACGGTTTATCTTTGTCAAGGTTAAAGAAAAGTACGAAAAGACAGCTGGAGATAGTCCAATTATGCGAAAAAAGTCCAAAATAATCCTCACAACTTCTGAGTAATTGCCTGCGCTTCCTGCCTTGGCCGTACGGTGTATAGTCCATTTGCACACCGTAATAAGGATTCTTATGAAAAAATTCATCCAATTTCATTCCTGGAAAGCTGAATTCGAAGAACCGCTAATAATCAAGTTTCATCTAATTCAACAACCGTCATGCCCTTGTACGTAACCTGTAGCATAACCCAAAATAAAAAAGAGTGCATCGTGTCGACCATCGACCCTGACACAAATTGCATTTACCACTCCACCTCAAGGAACATTTGGCTGATAGACCGGACGGGCGGACGGATGAAGTCCCAGGAATGAGAAATTAATACATTTGCCGTTTGTTCCTTCGAACAAAATAAGTGAGAAAGTGAAAAGGATGAAGGGGGCTGAGTGACCAGTGGCCTTCAGGTGAAGAGCCAGTCCATATCATAAGGTTGAATCGTCGGATGAAGAAATAGGATGTCCTTTCCGTTTCCTTCGGAGGAGTAAATGCAAAGGAAGACACTTCCTCCGGAGTTGACACGTCATGAACCAAGCTAAGCGTGAAAAAGGAAACCAGGTGTGCTTCTTCTGCTCCCCTTTGCCAATGTAATTAGACCACTACTAGATATGCATTGGGTGAAGGCAAGGTACGACCGACCGCATGTTTGGATTTCCGCTCCTCATCACTGACTTTACACGGGTAAATGGAGCTCCGACTCCATCTTAACGAAGTCAAGAATATTTACTCTGTAATTAATGATAGGGATTACTAGATTCTTAACTGTTGGTTATATAACATCCAAATTCTTATGTATATTGTAAAAAAAATGAGGCTAATGAGTGGTAGCTTGTTAAGCTGAAACAGATTACAAAATATTGCAGCTTTCAATCTATGGACGTAAAATAAGAAATTCATTAAGATCTGTGCATAGTCTAGGTGTGACAATAAGACATCTGATAAGCAGGTGAATTGAATTGACTTCAGTCATTCCTTGCAATTTCCTGTGTACTCCAGTTTATGCATCAAAACAAAGAAACTGGAACTCGACCTGCCCCGGAGCACGGTTAAACTTGACAAGAAACAGCAAAGGATGCGCACTACACATGCTCCAATGATCCACTATCTGTTTAATGTTAATCTGATGGATCATTTCATTTTCATTCGGACCAAGGGAACCCTACATACTATTTATACGTACGCCTGCCTGTCGTTCGCATCCGCTTGCTCAGTGCAAACGAATGAATTAAACGTTTTTTTTCTTTATCATCCCATCCCGGCCAGGCCAACTCGCTTCGGTTCCTTTAACGTAAATGAAACTTTATTTCACACAACACGCATGGCATGGCATGAGCATCCTTATGCCTGTAGTTTTTAGTTTACGTGTACCTTATCCACTTTCAACTCCAGGAGTGCGTAATGACTTTCTTCCTCCACTCCAAAGGGGCCCTTAAGATATTATTACGCTTGGGTGACTCCGAACTCCCTTGGACAAGATGGTAGGGTACTTGAAAGAAAGGGTTACTTTTACTTTCCCTGCGCGGTGCCGACTCGTGCATACGATATTAGCATGAAAGGAAATTCATCAAAAAATAATGTAAAGTGGATGTGCAGAGTAGAAGCAGAAGGTTGAGATTTTTGGGTAAGATAGATCCAAGGGGAAGAAGATCCGGCCACCGGCCAGGAAAGGATGGGCACGCGTGAATGACGTCGGAAGTGAAGGGCAGCGACTGACGGCGACTTGGACCGGATGACTTAAAAAACGGCTAAGACACCTTAAAAAACTGTGAGAGCTACTTGACTTACCCGCATTGTTTCCATACTGACACTCCGATCCGTGTACCAAGAAAGTAGTTCCAGGGAGAAATGACTGCATTGTCGACTTTTGGAACTGAGGAGGAGGCAAACGCAGGCCACGAGCTGTAAATGTTCTTTTTTGAGTTTGCAAATGAAAAGGAGGCGGTCCAGAATTGCAATCGCAAGGGGGAAAACGGCTTCCTCACAATTCTGTTCCTCGCAAACCTGAAATGAATGAAATATGCAATAGGATTAGACGTTGAGAAGCAATTAGCGTCGTGATGTAACGGTTCCAGGTTTCACTACGCAAGTCAACAAATTGAGAATGAAGCTCCGATTCCGATTCTCAGATCAAAATAATATAAATGCATGCTTGGTTCAACTACTAAAATCCACTTGATACGAAGCCAAGAATTTACACATTCCAAAGCGGCTCGATGAGTTGGAATGTTGGGTTTCAGAATTTAAATTTGTTTTGATATCGGAGGAATGCAGGAAATGAATCAGCTCAATAAAAAAGTAGCGCAGCGCCCAACATATATAAAATAATTTGATGCAAGCAAATTAAACTTACTATAAGCACAGACAAATACAAGATATAAAAATTAATTACTGTAAATTCTTGATTTTTAACCTTACTTGTCCTGACATTAGCATTCAAAAGTTTTGCAGTCATGTGAAATATGCGACTAAGCCAAATATGCATTCCACGTGAACATACGTGAAAATTACTCCAGGAGTAAACCGAATCCAGGTCGTAGCAGCAATAAATTTAAATGGCAATATAATAGCAATCCGTCCATTTCCGTAAATAAATATTACTGACCTGAATACAGTAGCTAGTAATAAATGTCATTCATAGAATTTAAAATGTGTTTACCTCCAACATCCAACTGGCAACGATTTTCCGCATGTAAGGTCGAATTTCCCCATCACCATTTAAATAATCGTACTTCTGTTTCAAAGCATCTGCTTCCATCTCCTTCATTCGATCCATGATATTTGGATGATGGATGAGTGCTGGATCGCAGTATGATTTCGGTGCATTCCCACCATCCTCCTTCAAACCCTGACCCGCCTTCAGGTCAATGCTCTCAATACTCAACATTAATTCCTCATCTTCATCCGATAATGGTGGCTCCGAGCACAATAATTCCGCAAGGACCGGTTGGATATTTCGACGAGATTGTTCTTGTAGGTCAACAAGGTCACTTGGGATCAGCCCAGTAGTATTCGATTGGCTACAGCTTCCAATGACATCGTGATTTGGCTGGAATGGTTGCATTTTACTAGAAGCAAATTGTCTAGTAAAAAAACTGATCAATTAACTTTCCACGCGGACAACGCGTGGGTGTACCGTACCGGTTTTATTACTGTACTGTGTTGTGTGGTGTCAAAATAAATTGAGACACTTTTTTAAAAATAAAATCTGCCACACTCCCGTCCCGAACCGAACAGAAGGAGTGCTGGCACGCGACTGATGATTCAAAAGTACGACGATGGATTTTAGACCCCTTACGTCCCGTAATTTAAAAAAAAATGCGTAGAACGTAAAGGTAGTGCGTAGTAGACGGAAAATCAGCTGCCGTGCCGGGGTATTTGCCGTACGTACGTAGAGAAGGGGGAATGGGTTCATTGTTGGCTTTGACTGAACATTGTTACGGGGCATTATTCATCCATGTCCTGCCCGTCCAGGTGTTTTGCTATGTTCGTGTGTGTGTGGTGGACTTCGGCACGGCATGGCATGGAAATACGTCGCCCATTCCGCTACTATCTCGTCCACTTTTATATGGAGTAGAGGTGCTGGTAGGATGGCCAATTTCTAAACATTATTGCACTGCACTGCAATTCCTAGAGATAACGAAACGATACGATTATTTACGTAAACGTCTACTCCATCTACATGACTCTTGTCACTTTGTATAAAAATTGTCATACTACGCAGATTTAAAAATATTTTGCAAGTTGTTTTGGTGAAAATTTTAGATAACGCAACGATACGATTATTTACGTAAACGTCTACTCCATCTACATGACTCTTGTCACTTTGTATAAAAATTGTCATACTACGCAGATTTAAAAATATTTTGCAAGTTGTTTTGGTGAAAATTTTTGGGGAAATGGAAATCCAGCGCACACCGCACAGCATCGCACATCATTTTACAAGTGCCAAACTGGAAAGTAATTTAAAGCATCGCTACCAACAGATTAATGAAACCGATGGTACACTCATGAATTCTACTACAATACATTTTTCATAATAGAAATTATTCCAGATTTATTCAGCTCAGTGTTGGCTGAATGTTTAAATACCGTCCTTCCTCCCTTATGTTATTGTTTCCACGTAACGCTAATTAGTTAATTAATTAAAATAATATTGTAAGCATTTATGGGTATAGACTTACAATCTGTCTTAGTCAAGCTAAGATTATAACATTATGATTTTCATAATATTTGATAAAACAAGTTGTACGTTTAAATTTATGCACAGCTGCATTCCAAAATCTTTCTAACTTAATTAAGATGGCGCCAATCACAAAATATGAGTTTTCACGCTTTATATTTCGTCACAGGTATCTATTATGCTGGTCTAACTGGATTGAAACTGAAACCATGCTTTCGACTATTACACTTGTCACTAAAAATAGGCACCAAACTATGCTGATTTCATAATTTGCACTTGTTTACCAATTTTGATTTAAAAACCGATTATATTTAAGAACCTGAGACGGGATATCGCATTGGCATCTCTGAAATTGAGTGTGTCGTATTTTCCGACCTGGCTTTGCCATGGCATGCATGGTATAGTATAAGGGGTCCGTCCAAAATCGCATTGCATTGGACTTGGCTGTATAGAAGTGCAGTCCATATTTCCAGCAGGGGATCTGACCAAAAGTCCCACTTATTCACTGGCCTGGGTCCATTCAAAGAAAGGTGTATCTAACCAGGCATGCATGCGCTGCATTGCGTAGCATTGATCCTTAGATCCCTCAACAATCAGCATCAGCAAATGCCCTCCTGTCCATATCGATCCATCCTTCCTGATCCTAAAAATAAATACTTTGGCACAATATACCACTTAAACACATACATACATGTACATTGCGTATTGCGTGCTTGGCAATGGAAATGGCAACTTCCTTTGTCCCTGATTCCTTGCATCTCGCACTCCTCATTTTTCAAGGGCTCGGTTTGGTTGGAGCACTTTATTTTTATCTGCTAATTTTATGTATATGCTCAATTAGAGAAAGTATAAATTATTATGAAGATGTAGAACGTAGTATGTTTTAGCAAGAACGCACGGCGGAACAAACAATGCAATATCGCTTATTAAAAACCATTAAAACACTATAATTGATTCCTACCATCAGCAATATTGCAAGAGTAAAAATTGCCATGCATGCACATACCCAATGGTCACATCCGCCCTTTGTTTTGAAAATCTGCACGTGTACGAATACGCACACTCAGGAGATTTTTTAATTTTATGAAATTTGTACTTAAAAACCACCACATCCAGTGACGCCTGCATTGTGTTCTTCTGCAAACACAATTCGCAATTAACTTTTGATTGATTGTAGGTATTTCCATTTTGCAAACCCTTAAAATGCGGCCGTTCCGTTCGCGTCATGTTGCAAATTGCGATATTGCCATTCTACCCACATGAATTGACTTTCTTGACTATGATCCTTCCACATCCACAAACTTCAGCAAAAACTCCAAACAGTTGGACTTCATTTCGATTAATATCATGCACCGTAAAAGTCAGTCAGTCTTTTCACCGGACGGACGGAACAGGCAGATGGTCAGCCGAGCAAACCCAACAGCAATTACGGACGTCCAAAAGGAAATGGAATTCAAATTGATAAAAAAAAACCTTAACCCTTTAGCCCACGTGCCGGTTCCCAATAATGACGAGTGAGTCACAACAAACGAGGAGGTAGCTAGCCCAACTGGATTGTGTATAAGAACAGGTTTGTTTTAAGGTCACTCACATTGAAAGACCCGGCCCTTTAAACTTTTTCTTAAGGTTTACCTTTCGTATTGGGGCTACCCGTACATACGTTTTCCGGCGGCAGATGGTCCCTTTTTGAGTAGAGTAAATGGACGGTACTGGCTACTCGTACGCGTACGTACGTAAGGAATAAATTGAGAATTCTTTTTAAAATCCAGTCTATTCAAAATTAAAGGCAAGGAAATACTACGACGGACGACGGGTGCACCTGGATTTTGATTCGATACGTGCTGTATGTGCGTTTGGGCTTTACGACAGTAGTGCAGTTGTCGCGATCTCGTCTCGTGCCCACGTATTGTGTTGCAAAGATGTGGATAAGATTAATTTCAAGATTTGGGATGAAGGGAAAATTTAAAGGGACGGACAGACGTATAATCGTCGTAAGGTGTAGACGGCACACTTATAAAGTAAGGGCACATGTAAGAAAGTGCAATGGATTTAAAATCCTGACCCGACCCAATCCAGCCGCGGCCCGGGTGGGTCAAAATTCAAAAGAAGTTGGATGGACCTAGACCAAGGTTTCCTTTTATTTGGGAAGGCTTTTCAATTTGAAAAATGACGGTGACGCAAGGGACGACTTCTCAAGGCATTTATTTCCATTTTCTTTTGAGAATATAGTAAGGTAGCGGTGTTTATGAGTAGGTGTCGTGTCCGGATGCGGAAGAAATGCATCTGATCCAATAATGCAGAATGCAGATGCAGTGGGTTCTGTTCTGCAGCTTTTCTTACTCTTACATTTACGTATCATTCTTGTACTGTTGCATTGTGGTGTTGCATTGTGTTACAACATTGCATTGTATTGACATTGTGTGTGAGGTCAACTTCGGGCGACTTTGAGAAGAAGAAGAAAATGCATT
>JAAXYW010000472.1:0-36696 GCA_036851895.1 Orthonychiurus folsomi | reverse complement strand
TGAACGTCTTCCTCATGAGCTTCTTCGTGAACTCCAGTCACAATTAAAATCCACCCTTCAACAGCTGTTGAATAATAGAGCACAATAATATAGCGTACAGTATACATAATATTTTATAAGTGTATGATAATTTGGAAATGCTCACATCTTTGAGCAGGAATGTCCAAAGAGTCCGGTTCAGTCGCGGGAGCTAGTCCTTCATACTTCTCGGTCACCTCCCTTTTCGTGTAAGAAGGGGCAAACCCACGCCCTTTTCTGATTCGAACTGTTTCCTTCAATTCCTCAATGGACACTGCAAACAACAAAAATATATACCGGACATTACACAAATTGATTTTAACCAGCATGTCTTTTCTCATCTGCTTCGTGTATGACTAAAGATTACAAGAAATTAATCAAACACAAAGCTAGGTCTCATAAACTGAACATAACTAACAAATATGCGTAATACAATTTCATTGCGAGTGAAAACATACCTTAGCTAAGGTTCTAAAACTAGACGTAGTGAGTCACTAGATTTAGTGAGCGACCATCTATCCTTGACTAAACAAAATCTGTGCTCATTGATTGACAATTTTTAATAAAAGACACTCATAAAACCATTGTATTAGTTTAAAACTGTATCGTGTACATGTACATAGGCTCAAAACAAACATTCTCGGTTAGCCGGTAAAATATTGCGCGGCACGGCAGGACAGCATAAAATTAAAAATACGACTTACTCTCTCCATCGTCCAATTGCATTTCATCATCATGTTGGATCTCCAAGTCAAGAATGTCAGCCATGATGACTGCAGGTCAAGGTTTTTAAAGACGAGTAAAGTAAAACACGAGTTAAAATCAGAGGAATCCTGGATGACTGAATTTATTCGTGGGAAGTCGTAGAAGTGAACCGCAGATTTTCTATTTCGGCGGGCGTGCTCAGACTCTCACTGCAGGGGGAATTCATCGATGTTAGATGGTGCACATGCCCACGGGTTTAAGTAATGGGAACGAACTCAGTTGTTCCATTAAATTACACAAAAGAGTTAGAAAATCAACGTTAAACTTCTGCAAGCATCGAAGGATAAGGATGTATCTCTTTGACACTATCACCATAAACCAATAAATTATAAATTATATAATTTAACAACCCTACTTCATCTGACTTGAGTAATTCCTTCTTGGACTCAATTAAGGAATAAATTAGTGTCTAGCTAAATAACTTGTTCATATTCCCAACAACAATTTATATTCACATCGAATTAAAATGTAACAGTTTAATTCTCTTAGATATTACTATCAAATTTTGTAATTCAATTGTACACCATAATAAAATAAACCAAATAAAGTCAGGTTAGCAAATTTAGTACACACATGTTTCAAATTAGTCACTTTCTGTTGCACTTGCATCATATTTTCTTGCACAGCCAGAAGAATCGCCATCACCGATCAGTCAAGCTCCTGCGATGCACCTGTTCCTGCGATACTTGATTGAGAACCATCGTTCCCTTGTCTAAATGAGGACACGTTTAATTACTGCTAATGTCATTACCATTAACAATGAAAGAAATTGTAATTAATTGTTCGAACCGGATGGCATCAGATTCCATTTGACGGCGTATGTTTCGCCTTTGGGCGGAGAGACTGCTCAAGCGTACTCGCTTTTTGGAAGGAGGGCTGTTTCGCCGCCGTTTTCTAAATTCAAATTTTACAAGTTGATACTAAAGAAATATGACAAAAATAAAATTGACTAAAACAAATTCTAGTTGCCTTACTCTTTTCGTGTAGGTCTTCCGACATGGGGCGTAAGACGGCGGCTTCTCCGAGAACTAGACTTACAACTGTCAAAAATAATAAAATACCTGATTAGAAAGCTTAACTAGCTACGTTCAATTGAGTTCAGTGAAGGGCTAACCCGCTTCTTTTCTGTCCCCTGGACCGACCACTCCTTTCAGATCTGTTATTAGAAAAGTATTAATTTATTGCCATAAAATAACTAAGTAAAAAAAAATTTAAATCTTAACACACCGGTTGCTCCTCCTGCGACTTGTTGGGCTCCGGCTCCTCTGTCTGCGCCGCTGCCCACTTGAACCGGAACTTCGAGCTGAAACATATATAAAATTATGAAATATGTTGGATTACTGGAAAGCCTTATTTCCTTAGAATCCGCTTGGAATCTTTTTAAACCCTTACCCATAACTGCAGAATAAGTCCACAAGCTCCGATCTTGGAATATGGTTGCTAGATAGTGACTATTGATCTGACGAGTGCAAAATTTAAATCCAAAAATTTAATCTAATTTGAATGTTCGGAAAAAATTCACTACACTAATAATTTTGAGGAGAGCCACAGGTTGCGAACTTTCCTGACTGATGGCCGAATGTATAAATGACAATTTGGTTTGACCGAATCCCCTGCCGCGCCGCGCAGCGCAGCGTACTCGCGCGCTGGCGCACTGCATTAAATCAACACATTTGTGCTCCTCTGCCTGTAGGTTGGTTGTCACGGAGAAGTTCAAAATTTTGAATTTCTTAACGGTCATTTTTCTTGGTGATCGTTACATGACCACCACACTGTTTAGATTAATTTATGTTTTTAACAGTACTGTATTTTGACAGATGTCAGATGTGGCATTTTGCAATTGAGTATGCCGGACTCAAGTGAGAAAGAATGATTAAAACTTAAAACTACAAATAATCCAATTTTATATAAGTAAGCGTGCTCTTTTATGTAAATTAGAGCCATTTGGGTTATTTGAGAACGACGACGGATGCGGATGATGCTGCGGGGTGTATTCATCCGGGTAGTTTAGCCCTAGTCAATCCTACACGACACCGCACCGGGGCAGACATTCCACATCTCGTACGTACTTCACTCAACGCACCCTAAGCCACACATAGTGCACAGTACACATCCGCGGCACATCTTCTCCGTGGACTCACGGCAAATGACGGACTCAAACTTGAGTCAGTATCCCTTCAATTGACAAACCCAATTGTTCTTCAGTCACCGTTCTGTTGTCGTCTTTGACGACCTCCGAATTCATTCACCATGGCGGGGACAGTTCTGGAAAATCTGAGTGGAAGGAAACTGTTTGTTCTCACACTTATTCTACTCATCTGTCAAATTACTTGCTTTCTACTCGGCGGACTCGTCGGTAAGGAATTTTGACATATTTGCTCTTTTACATAATAGAGTTGGCTCACAGCACCACTTAGATCAACAGTTGAATTCAAGTCATAATTGAACGCTTAAGCATACTAGGTAGTTGAAATTAAAGAACAGGAATAGAAAACAAGGTTTAATTGGTTTGTACTGTGCCTGACGATGTGGCGTGTCGAAAATTTAAGCCCCAGCAAAGGGAAATGTGGGTAAATATTAATATATGTCAAGCATTTTTGACGGACAATTTTATGATCTTCTGATGTTAAGTTTTATGAGGTCAAAAGGACGACCAAAAGTCAGTAAATCTAGTGCCCGGGGGTTCTTGCAATCTTTACCTGTTAACACGATAGTAGGAAATTTTGCAATTGATGTGTGCTTTACTTTTCATTGTAGCCCCACCCCCGTCAAGTCCGACAGTTATTCTGGCCACTAAATGCTATGACGCGAGCGGTGATAGAACAAGATGGCTGTACCCACGAGCAATAGCTCCGGGAAGTGGAGAATGTCATCAATTGCAAAACTATGAAGAAGCAAAATCCGCAGATCACATTGTATTTGCATTTCAACTTCCTCTGCCTAAAGGAAACGTAAAGGACTTGGACTATTCGAGATGGCAGCAAAGTTTAATTGGTATTTTGCAGCTGGACATTATATTTGAGCACAACAACCCGGTTGGTAAGTTGAATTTAATAGATTATGATGTTTTGCATAGTAGTTGTAAAGTGTTCAGGTGCTTCATCGCACGACATTCAGTAAGTTTGACCTCTACATATCATAGTGTGTTTATTTTTATCTGAAGTTGACAAATTAACATTGTAATATCTTTATGAATTTATGATGATGTTGGCCCGTGATAAGTCTCTACCTTCCCTCGCCGAGACTATCCAGCTGACTTATAATGCCTTCGCTCCGAAAATTGACAAAAGCACTGCTTTGTCTTCATCGAATTTTTTTTCCTATTGGGTTTATATTTCATCATATGGGTTTATATCGGTATGACATAAGTCAGTCGGAAGGCGATTTCATTCCATTAATTTTACTAACGTTAACGTGTCTTCATTTCCAGTACGTGTTCCGGTTGAGATTGGAACATTAGTGGCTACATCTAGCTTTTAACTACAGCAATATCATCTAATAGAAATAATGCATTTGTAAAATGTATTTGTAGAACCAGACACGGAGCTAACGATAGATGCAAGATTAGCTTATCGGAATAAGAGGGATACAGAATGGAAGTTCTATGCAGAATCTATAGAACACCGAGCATTGGATTGTTCTATTGAAAAGGAAGAGGAAGAACATAACTATCGATGTGGACTCATTCCTTTGTTTGAGTTGGGTTCTCTTCACCACGACTTTTATTTGCTGAATATCCGTCTGCCAAATCACTTGGGAGATAAGAGCGAAAAATATAACCAGGTTAGCATTGCATTGACTCGTTGAGCAGTGAGCGTAGGTAGGCGCTGGCGCTTTAATGCTTTTGAAACGAAATACTTATGCTATATAATCATAATTTGTTTGCTTGATACTCCTAGTTGCATCAAATGTTTAAAATGTTTTTCTTTGGCTTTTTTCTAAAGTGTACAAGGTTGTCTGATTTTGTTGTACTAAATTTGTTATAAATTAAATTTTTAGGGAATTGGAAAGCTGGAGGAAATACAAATGGTGACAATAAACCAGAACGGTGGCTTTACACAGGTTTGGCTAACGATGAAGACTGTTTTTACCCCAATTCTACTATTTCTTATTATGTGGTACTGGAGGAGAGTGAAGGCGCAAGGGAGGGCTCCAGTTTTATTGGAAAATATGATATTAACACTGGCTCTAGCAGTTCAACTTTTGAATTGTAACTATAAACTACATTCTTACTTTATGCTTATACTACTTCCTTGAAATGTCTTGACAGTTTATTATCTTTACAGTTCCGATAGAGTGGTTGACATTATTGCTTGATATGCCGTATATGCTTCTCATGAGCGACATTCGGCAAGGCATTTTCTATGCAGCTTTGCTTTCGTTTTGGCTAGTGTTTGCAGGAGAGCATCTGATGGTAAATATCTCGTTGCATGAATTGAGTTTTCCAAATTGACATCTACCATACTTTATTGAACTTTTTTTTAGGAAACTGGTCCTGAACGGCATACGTTGAAAACTTATTGGAAGCACTTGAGTGCAGTCGTCGTCGGATGCTCAGCATTATTTCTTTTTGACTTGTGCGAACGTGGCACCCATTTGGCGAATCCGTTCTATTCTCTGTGGGCAACTCCTGTTGGTACGAGATTGGCTTTGGTCCTTATTATTGCCGCTGGGATCTCCGCATCACTCTACTTCATATTTTTGTCGTGGATGGTGTGGAGGGTTTTCCGAAACATCAGCACAAAGCGTGCCGCACTTCCGGCCATGTCTGCTGTCCGCAGACTTCATTACCAAGGTTTGATTTACACATTATTTTTTTGATTGTGGGCATAATTTTAATGACTCGGTCTATAACTAACATAGTTCGACATACATTTGTATTTCAACCTTCAGAAACCTCGAATTAGCCGGCGTTACTTACTAGAGCTTTTCTTCCCGGCTAGATTTAGATTAAACTATTTAACTATTTTGATTTCAGGAATAATCTACAGATTTAAATTCCTGATGTTAACAACCCTGATTTGTGCGGCCATGACGGTTATTGGATTTATTCTGGGGCAAGTCACGGAAGACAAGTGGAAATGGGAAAGGGATGCACATCCAATTGAATTTACGTCCGCTTTTTACACCGGTGTGTACGGCATGTGGAACATTTACATAATGGCCCTTCTTTGCCTCTACGCACCATCACACAAATGTTGGACTCCTGGCAGAGGTAAAAGCAAGACCATTTTAACTTAAGCCCAGCGTAAATATTTGTAAAAAGTTACATTAGGAAATATCAGTACTTCATTATTAACAACGCTTGTCACAAGACACAGAAAGCTCTCAGCATATTGTTTTTGAAGGAGATATTTTTATGGGTACAAGAACACATTTTTACTCTGCATTATATAAACGGCGCAGGATTTGAGACTAGCACTTTAATCCTGAATAATATAGACTAGCACTCGGCGGGACCTCCGGCCCCGCACTCGTCCGAGTTTAAACTGTTTTAACACAAGTTTTGGGTCAGACGTAAGAATATAGGACCTGCATTTAAGATATTGGTCAAATTAAGAGTTAAAGCTGGCGACTCAAGAATTTAGGTTGTAAGAATCACAGTTAGATAGGCTGATTTATGTTACAATTCTCTAAAATCTACAACTCTGAAATCGGCACAAAAAAGAACTTTTCAGGAGGTAAATGAGATGACTCGCGTCGCGCCTTAGCTTAGCTTAGCTTAGAGTCGTCATCTCTGCTTTACGTGAGGCGTTGTTAGAGTCAATCATTGCCGAAAGACATGCTACACGCCGCGCTTTTATTCCATTCTAACTAAGACCAAGCCCTAACTCAGAGGTCAAAGGTCAGGTTAACTTGTGTCCTCAAGAAATTTTCTCAGCACAACCTCCTGAGAACAATTACACGTCAAATGGCATGTTACTCTTCCATTTTAGCTAAGGGCAATGCCCTAACTCAGAGGGCAAAGATCGGGTCAACTTGTGACTTTGCCTATAAAATGCCCGCTGACCTTCTAAGCATTTTAAGCTATCAAGCTCTGAAATCAGTTTCGGAGGAGATAGAAGACACGCAGACACACGCAAACATTCCACTTTAGTGTGTATGATGATGTTGTTAATCAGTTAGTTTAGTTTACACCGTTCGATTTGATTAACAACACTTGAACACGAAACATCCCGGGTTGTTTTTACATATTTTATGACTCATTGCAGATCCTTACGCCAGCAACACAAGTGGAGCCGAAGAAATTGAATTTAGTCGTCTGGATGCAGATACCACAGAAATTTCTGCATTGGCGTCTTTCTCCAAGAAGGTTGCAGCTGATTAGTGTGAAGTAATCATTCTTTGCTCCGCACATGTATTTCCTGAGTATTTTATTTCAGTATTATTGTGACCCGTAAACTGATGACAACACTGACTGTAAGATTGGAATTGATGATGACTTTTTGATCATTTTACTACTCCGCTTTCGGCTCGAATTTATGATCAGATTGACATACAATGGCAAGTTTCTGTATTTCAAACACAAACCATGTTCATATGTTTATGGGAGTAACACCAATTAATTATGACGAATCTCAAAATATTTACACGTGAATTCGGTTATAAAAGTTTAAGCAGGTTTAATTATGTTTAACACAAAATTCACAATAAATGTAACGCTTTTGTTCCATTTTAATCATTTATAATTCTGGGATGGACTTTCCAGGATTTCCAGGACTTTCCTGCTTTCCAGGATTTGTCATGTGGTGTAAAACTGGTTGACCGAGTTTCATAAAAAATTGAATCGGAAAAAACCTAATTTACATTTTGATTATGTCAATATTTTCATATTTTAATGTGCGTTCTTCGAAGAAACACATTAACACATGCGGGCTTGTTTAATAATGTGAAAACTTGTCATTGTGATTGCATGTTTACTATGCAGTGATATTGAAATGTTAAATACCTGTTCTTTCTGTTGCCATGCTCTTAAACTAATCAGATTGTACAATTTTACGACTAATTTAATTTTTGAACTTAATTATATTAGTGAACTAGGTTTGTATTTACAATGACTTCAGTGTACCCTTCTCATGATGAAATGACAAAGCGACTCTTGGGTTGTGTGTGAGCTAATATTCCAGGCAAGACGATTGCTGTGTGGATCAACAACTTTGCTGGCCAGTTTTAACTTGTATCTATTTCATATAATGACCTAGATTATGTAACGATCTAGAAATGGCTCTCTTCCCCAATGTGACATTTTCAATAGTTCTTACAAGTACTTGTCCAGTTGTCTCTGTGTCTGATTTTTCTTATCTCTTTTTGGCTTTGGGTTTGGCCCTGCCGCGAATGGAACTCACCTGTGGTGATTTGTGCGTCATTGTCAGTTCCCTTTAATTTTTTGGTACTTTTTTAATTCTACAAGGCTTTTCGCTCATTGCAATTACAAGCTCCTGAGTTTTACTGTGGCAAAATACTTTTTAGGGAAATTAAATAAGGCTGGTAGGATGCGTAATTGCTTCTTTTGAAAATTTGATACTGTATGAGCATAGGCAACGGTTATTTATTTTGTGTACTTAATTTTTTTAATTGTTGCAAGATTCCAACACATGGGCAGCTATGCTTGACTAATTAAGAGTGTACACAGCATTGAATGTAAAACCAGAAAATATTGTTGTACACAAATGACTTTGAAGTAATTATGAAATAAGATAAACTTACTTGATGTGTTTTAAGGAAATATTTGATCTTACTGAAATACCATTTCTTCCAGATTTTATTTTATTGAATCGCCAATCGTGTGGCACGGAGTATAGACTAGTTCTTATACGCCGCCCACCCTGTCTCTTTTAATTGTTTTGTACAAACTCCAGTCTTAAATAAATATACAATCTTATACAGTCCGTTGTTTGTTTTGTAATTCGCTACCTTATGCATTCCAACAAGGAAAATAGGAGCACGGACACATAATTCTAAATTAACAGTGGGTGAATTTTTCGGCTCGCATCTGTTTGAAATACATAGGAAGTAGCATGATTTCTCGTGGTGGACTCAGGCTAGGATTTGTAAGGAGAGGAAGAAAGCAGTGTTGTTTATATTGAGTATTGGGAAACTCCTAGCCTTTCCAGATTAAATATTTACACAAGGCTTGTTTAACTGTAGGCGAGGAAGGGGAACCTGGTCATGAAGCCTAAATGAAATTGTAATGGTAGTTAACCGTCTCGGGGCAACCGGAGCTAGTCAGCGAGGGCAGAGGGCATAGTGGAATTGTGAATCTACTTAAAATAAACCCCGTGCAGGCTATAAACAATCATGAAAGATTTATGAACAATCGCACACTAATTACATCCAGCTACACTCCTTTTATCATGTCCACCAAGATCCTGTTATTCACACCGGCTTCATTTCAGGCATCTTAAATTTCACCCATCAGCAAGGACTCCGTCCACCCAAACCAAGTCATCAAGGAGAATAATAATATAGAAGGATTTATGCGCTGTTTGAGCATTTGATTGAGCTCGTAGTTTATTATTGTAGATAAGCAGGGTCACCTTATCTTTTTTTTCTTCATTTATTTTAAAAACCTCGTCGAACGCTTGAGTCGCCCTTCAGTTGTTTCGTTGAACTTTGTGGACTAAAGCTGAAAGAAGTTGAATACTTATTCTCTCTTCCGTCAAGAACCGGGCATTACACGTTGTGAAGGAAATCAATTTATTCCTTCGTCGGGTCTGTCTGTCATTCCTTCCCACAATAATTTGCATTCAAGGAAACTGACCAAGTCAGTTTGTCGCCTTGTTAGTCGTCATTTAAGATAAGGCGGTTGTGTTGAAATGGCCCTTGTACACAACATCATCATCTTCGTCTTCATTATTTTGCGGATGAACTTTGGGCTGGGACAAGGGAATTTTTCCTTGCAATCTTCTTCCTCCATACAAGTTGCAGGTGGGTTTTCCTTCGTTCCTTTTTCCCCATTACCATTATTCACCTTTTAGTTGGCTTGACCGTTTGCTCATTTAAAATTTCTGCCAAGCCAGCCAGGCGCTTCTTTCACACTTACTCATCACATTCCATGCATGCACATCCAATCCACTGCACCTTGCAAATCCGAAAGCACAAACAAAAGCCCAACATGATCATCATGATTTACAAATAGATAGTTTTCTACAAGGGATTGTCATTAACCTTTAAATGGCCGTTCAGTGGAATGCAAATCTGTCAGCCCTTCGCACTTTGCAATTCCACCTCTCAATAACTATGTTGTCCAACTTCGAATACTATTTACATTATTTTGAATGGTTCGTCTCATTGACCAACTTGCCTTTGTTGATGCGCCGCATCGCTTAGTTATGTGAGAAGTAATTTGCCAGCTGTGTCGAGCAGCTCAACTTGAGCTACTAATATCAATGTTTAACGACAGCTATTGCAATTTTAATTGGCTTTGGCGTACAATGGATCAGTTTGGAGATTCACACTTTTGCAAATACAAATTTAAAAATAAATTGTGTTAATAACACCTGGCTAATACTAAGTAATGTCAGGCACAGTGTGCAATAAACAAAATTTGGCAAAAGAATAATGCTAGTTTGTGGAAATAAGCACCTGAAAATGTTTAAAAAATATGTTTCAAAACATCAATTGGTAGATTGATTTAAGGAAGGATTGTACCCGAGCACACAAGGCATTTTCATAAACACAATTCTTAGGTCCGGAAGCGGAGTCCTGCTATTTATTCATAAAAGGTTTAAGGTTAAGACATAAAAGAATGGAGTAGAAGAGAGGATGTGGAGAAGATGGCAAGGAGATCCGGTCAAATCCGTCATGAAACACGTTTATTATCACAGGAATGACAAAAGAATATAATAAAATACTACAAGCAGGAAAGCTCATAAATCTGCAATTACATTGCTACGACTATTAAGTTTTACCAAGCCTGGAAAGGGCAGCAATAAATGGGTTTTTGCAAGGCATAGAATTTGACCTCTCACATTGCCCATTCCCTTTGAAGTAAAGGCAGGGATTACGGGATTTGATAACTTATTGCACCACGGACACAAGCTTCGTGAATTTGCACAAATTCATTTTCATCTCCTTAACTCGCGAACTTTTTTCCGAGCGCGTGTGTGTGGACGCAGAGCACACGGTCCCGCTGGCCGTGAGTTTGTAGTTGAGTTAATGGCACCAATTCACGGCTTAACTTTGCCAATATTCATGTCATAAAAAGTTCCGCCTCATCCTGTCAGCCCACATTTATTTTATCTACTCCACGCACAAAGCTACTGTGCCACTTGTTCATTTTGAGTCAATAATGATTCGATTCCAAAATACTCAATGTCAACCACTGTGCCATTTTTAATTATTCCCAGAAACACCTGTGGAATTATGTATTCATGCAGGAAGCGTCCAATGCCCCGTCGAAGAATTTGTCACAAATTTTGGAACATTTAATTTTCCGGCAATTGATGCAACCCTCAAAGGAACTCCGGTCATTCTCCCTTGTCCATTTGGTGTTAAGAATACAGGGGCTGAATTGATATTTCCAGCAGCGGATGGCACAACAAGTGCAACAACAGAGGGATTTCATATTGTTTGCCTCTTAAGTTGTGACCCTCAAAAGGGACACGTGGGGAAATGTAAGATTAAGGTCATGAGTTTTATACGCAAGAACGGAAATCAATTCAGCAAATTCTCTTTCCTTTGTTTTCAGGGAAAGTGTTGGACGACGGAAGCGGTTGTCGCAAACGGGTAAGGAAGCATTTGATTGTGAACTAGCGTAATTTCTCTGATTGTTGCGATAAACAAGGGTCACACGTCAGAGTTTGGAAACCGGTTGCTTAACTACTCACCAAAGGCCTGCAATTTATTTGCTTAATTTACTTTGCCGGGCAGGGTTTCCGACGGATCTCCTTAAAATAATTGCAATTGAAATCTAACATCATGAATAACAAAGAAAGTGACGATGTTCGTGTATGAAATATGCTTTTGATTTGTGATCAACAGGGAGTAAACATTGAGATCGTGAAAGTGCGTACCACATTCCTGGAAAACACTCTAACTGCAAATAACATTCGACAGGCGGACGTCCTCCTCTTAACACTATTGGAGCAATCCGTAGAAGACTACGAGAGTGCCATCACTCTCATCGAAAGTATAACCCGTGTCTTGGAGATGAGTGACATTTTCCC
This sequence comes from Orthonychiurus folsomi, assembly GCA_036851895.1. NCBI lineage: Eukaryota > Metazoa > Arthropoda > Collembola > Poduromorpha > Onychiuridae > Orthonychiurus > Orthonychiurus folsomi. The sequence continues at coordinate 24,745 of JAAXYW010000472.1, read as the reverse complement.
CACTGACCCAACAGAGGATCCATACATGACACGGATAAAAAACAATCTCTTGGCAATGATAGAAACATATACATTGTACGTTAAGCTCCGCCCTGGAGAACGCGTGACTGTTGAAACGGCTGGAAATGGGATGAAAGTCGAAACACTTTTATTCCCAGACTCCTCCGTCCCAGTCCAGTCCTACGACTTTGAGTCCCTCCAACTGTCCACGGAATCCATTCAAATGGCACGAGCAGGAAGTGAGTCAGGGAAAGCCCGCCTTCAAATGACGTCCTACAGCAATGACCTTTTCTTCCACTGGGGGACGGAGCGGGATTGGGCGGACAATTCCACGGATCAATGCCTCATTGAAAATGATACAAGTCTGGATGACGGGTTTCGAGGTCAATGGAGGATCATCAGCCTCAGTTTTGATGGGGTAGAAATACAGAATTTGACACAGCCGATTGTTTACGTCCTCCCAGTCACTCCACCCAAGGACGGAGACAAACAATGGGTTTGCGCATTTTGGGAGCCAATAGGTTAGTCAGTCCCACGTACTGCACTGGGGAAAGAATCCGAAACCATTTCCGTGGTGTCATTCCCAAGTAATTCCAATGAATGGACCAAGGGACTTGATTCATCTCATTTAAATGAAGAGCGGTGCTTAAGAGAAGGGATTAAAGGCTTGATGAACTAGTAAAGTTATGCATTTTTTTGTATTCTGTATAAGTCCTTTTGAATTGAGGGAATGACGGATGGATTTGTTGAGTTGTGCCGTGGCTGCGTGCGTGTGTGCGTGGCTCACAGCCAGAGCCTTGTAAGATTTTGCCGGTAGTTAAGTGGCTGGGAAGGAGGGAGGCCTTTGATGAGTGCGAATATAAAAAAGAAAGGATGAAGGGCGAGAAGGGCTTTTGATACAATATGCATGATTACAACGGGTTTTGATTGATTTCCAAATAGAGAAGAAGTGGTCTTTGGAGGGAATGAAAACGTTGACTTTTTCCGACTCGGTTCAGTGTGAATCATCACATTTGACTGCATTCTCAGCACTACTTGACCCGATTCCTCGGAACCGGCACGACGAAGACCCTAATGACGAGTCGTCGTCGTCGTCCATTCCATCAATACATCTTCATATCTTGTCCGTCCTGTCCTCCGTGGGATCTGCTCTCAGCATAACTGGTCTTGCGGTCACAACACTTACCTATGGCTTATTCAGGTATCTCATCATCAAAGCTTCCCCGCCATTGTGTATTTCTCCCTCCTACAGATCCACAAGTGTGACCCAAATCTCACCGAACAATTCCTAACCGACCGACCGCTGGTCCGCTCCGGCCGGCCGGCGTCCACAAAAAAACCATTTGCAAAATTCTCACGCTGACATAACATTTTAATGACCAAATCTCGATCCCCATTCCCTCCATCAATGGATGCAGTTTAACTCGGGTAAACACTTCTGAATGGGTGGAGGTGGACGAAGAAGGAAAAAAAAAGAACGTTAACAAGATTTTCAGGGAAGAAGGAAAACGGAAAACGTGCAGGCTATTTATTAACTCAACCTGATCACGTCCACTTGACTCATGTCATGGAATTGATTCCCCCTTTTTTGATTTGAATTGTCCCGGTCCATTTAAATACATATTAACAGCTATCTGAAATCAGAGTACGTACATACGCTTGAAAAATGTCGGATTTCTATTTATGTTTTGGCAAAAGGATATTGTGGACTGGGAAATGTCGTTAAGATTTATCCGGTAACAATGATAATATTTGGACACAGGTGCATGAGAAAGGAGCGATCCAACAAAATCCTACTTCACTTGAGCATTTCTCTTCTCCTCCTCCATTTGATGAGTTTGTCTGGGGATCGAAGTATGTGGAGAAGCTATTGTGTCGTCCCAGCCTTGCTCCTGCATTATTTTCTCCTGTCATCCCTGGCATGGATGCTCGTGGAAGGAGTTCACATGTACCAGATGCTCATCTCTGTCTTTGTCAAACCCGAAGCAAGATTCCTTCTAAAACGCCTCATTTGTGCTTACGGTTCGTTCAAAATAACGTAAATATCAAATCTTAATTTAGAATCCAAATCCAGACCTACCTAAAATCAAGTTGTGTGATTATTTAAGTAATGGGCTTGATGTTTGGACATTCCGAACAGGGAGCAGTTCGGCTACTTAAAATACTATAGCGGTTTATTTATGTATAAATTACTCTCGCGTCCGCTTAGCCTCCGTTTGAGAATGGCAGACATGGTTAATTCCCATTTGAAGAATCAGAAGAAATTTATCAGCCATGGTTCATGATATATTTCCCTAATTCGTAGATATACAGGAAGTCATGTATATTGTGTTTCCCGCTATTTAAAATCTTTCAATTTCCAGACACTCAAAAATCCTATGTAATGTACGTTACGTTACTTCACGTCACATCAAATCACTTGAAATTAAGCCCATCATAACCCATACGAACGGCACAATGACAAGTCACGTCGCAGCACGTTTTACATTGGAGATGAATGGATTAAATTATCAATTAAACTCATCATTTCCATCCTCACCAAAACACACACACTCTCGAAGGTGTGGACGGACAGAATGAATGATTAATTGATATCCAATCCGGACCCAGGTGGAGAGGGAAACAAAGATTATTTCGTAAAGGCCGCCAAGATCACTCAACCCATCCCATGCATCATTCCTCTCCTCATCCTCCCATCCATTAATGGATTCATTTATCATTTTCAAAGAAATGAATGTGTGCAACTCATTGTTCTGCGCTGTGGAGTTCGCACACTTGCAAATAATTCGTCACGTTGTTGTCGAAGACGCAATGAAGGGTGTTTTCAGGCAGTGCCGTAATTTAAAGTTCCTTGGCGGCGGCATTTAAAGTGGGGGTGAGGCACCCCCTCCCCCTTCTTCACACACACACACCCACTGCTGGGTGTGCTGCGGAAATCTCGGAATTTATATCATGAATTCCAACTGCATTCATTCATTCACTCCCTCCCATTCTTCCGGGTAAGTTCGGTATGCCAAGGTACTCTCGAAAGGAAGAGGGAGAAAGAAAAGTCGGTCATGCCAAATTGCCAACTCTCAGATTTTCGCGGAAGTTCAAATCCTACACAATGCAATGTACGTACGTACGTCCGTACAAGAATTGCTGAAAGAATTCTTTGTAAAGACGACGACGACGACGGGGATATAAAATTTGGAACATCCTGTACTCATTAAATTCTTCTGGATATTAAACCTATAAAAACCTTCTGGGCTGTGCTGTGGGGGTCATGACTCTCCGGCTATGGCAAGGCAAAGCCAAGTCTCCGCGCTTTGTACCCATTAACGGCAAATTATTTATGCATCAATGCATGTGGGCAAGGAATTTGATGCCAACTTTCTGGCTGGGGTAGTTAAAAAAAGTTAACTCACTTGGCTTTTTATATTTCGTCAAAACCACTGCCGACGCGACGCGGGCTTTACGTGTAACGCCAATTTCTAGGAAACGCGTAAAGTACCCGGCTTCCGGTCATTTGAGTGCCGGATACCGGATAGGCCGGATACCTACTATCCGGCGCCGGATATCCGGCCGGCCGGATATCCGGTGCACCTCTACTTTGTACCCATTAACGGCAAATTATTTATGCATCAATGCATGTGGGCAAGGAATTTGATGCCAACTTTCTGACTGAGGTAGTTTAAAAAAAGTTAATTCACTTGGCTTTTTATATTTCGTCAAAACCACTGCCGACGCGACGCGGGCTTTACGTGTAACGCCAATTTCTAGGAAACGCGTAAAGTACCCGGCTTCCGGTCATTTGAGATTTGTAAAACTCATGGGTGCCGTTATGTACGGAACTCCGCTGTATTTATTGCAATGTGTGAAATTTGCAAATATTAGTACAAAAAAGTAAAAAGTTCATTCATTCATACGGTTTGCCACAAGGAATTGAATTGAATTGATTATTTGGGCAAATAAGCATGTGTAGAAAAATTTCGGGCGTGCCCACCACCGCCACGTACGTGGAAGTAATCCACTCGAGCTCATGCATGTCTGTAATTAAATTATTATTGCAGAAATTAAAATGTATGCATTTCCGAGTGAGATCCAAGTGACTGATTTTTTTTAATAAGTCCTTTCGCACTTTGGGGATCTTGCACTCGGACCGGAAACACATTCGTCTTCGTTGGTAAAAGTTAACTTTTTTGTCATGTAATCTGAGGAGGAGAGGCCCAGCAGTTTCATAGCCAAGTGCGTCTCATGCCATGGCAAACTACATTTAATAATGTTATCGTCCGGTACAGTCAATTAAGAGAACGGCTTCCAAATCCTCAAACCGTGTCCTCTCATCCCCACAACTTAACTTGCATTCTTTGCCTACCAGAACAAATCCTGAGACAGGAGCAACAGCCACCAACCACAGAGCTCCGTCGTCAATTCTTTTATTCCTTAATTTCTGGACTCCATCATCTAATTATTATTATCCGATTCAAACCCTTTAAAACCCAATCTTCTTCGCTTCGCTTTTCCTTTTCCTTCTCAGATTAAATAATTGGGGGTGGGGATTTCCCTTTTAAACGTGTTCATTAAATGGCCAAATGATTTGGCATGTGCAAAGTGCCTTATGCAACCTTTTTAGCAAAAACCATCGGGTGGAGGAGGATTTTGACAGGACAAGGTCAGGCGACTGCGACTGCCAAATGCTATAAAACAATTATTTTGATTTTGATATGATAAGTACTAGTGTAGGGAAACTACTGGTAGCTGATCTAACCATCCATCCTCCCGTTTTGATCCTTGTCCGAAAGGATTTAATCGTGGAGGATCTTTCGTGTGCCTTTTAAACTCAAAGCCTTGCGTGCACCCGGAACCCTCTTTTTTTGGCACTCAAAAAACCACTAATTGTCCATCGCTTCAGCAGTAATGGTTTAAATTAAGTCACCGTAAGATCCCAACCAAAGTTGTGGTGGTATTTTAAGGTTCGCCGACGGCACAGTTATCAATCAACAGGATTTTGAGTGATAACTTGATCAGCAAAAAACATCTTTTCAAATCAGCATTTGAAAAGCCATTAATTGCCATTTAATGTAAATGGAATTAAGGTTCCGCGACCACGGGCGGAAATTATCCAACTGTGCAATGTTGTTATTCAATTGTTTTATTCCAAATTCAAGCTAGCTGTATCGTATGTAGTAGTACATATGTAACTACACAAGTACATAGAATTATTCACGTGTCTGTACAAATTGTGGTCAAAATGGTTCATCATTAAGAAACATTCCTTAAATTTCAACAATTAAAACTCCCTCATGAGGGAATTAGGTTTTGGGTGCAGATTAATTGGAAGGGACTTCCATTTGCTTATCAGATCCCTGATGACAAGGTAAGATTCCTTGTGAACATTTGAAACAAAGGTTGTTGTTTTGATGGACAGGTATTCCACTGGTGATTGTGATTATCAGCGCAGGGATTGACATGGACGCATACAGTGAGGGGCGGGAAGACGCTTGTGTAATGGCGGGCCACATGCCCCTCTATCTGATCACCTACTTGAGTCCTGTCGGAATAATTTTGGCTATCAATGCCTTCATCTTTGCCCGAATCATTCAAGTCCTTTGCAAACAAAATTCCCGGACCCAACAACAACAATTTGGGACGGTCGGAGGAGAGAAGAAAGGAGACAAGAAATTGAATCATCCTTTTAAAGATTTTAAATTTGCAAAAGGTGGTGGTGGTTCATCCACACATCATCTCTCACCTGTCCAAATCAAAGGAGCCATAACGGTCATGCTTCTCCTCGGCGTGGGATGGATTCTGGGTCTACTTGCCATCGGCCCGTTTCAGCTGGTTTTTCGATATCTTTTTACCATTTGTAATGCGGGTCAAGGGGTTTTCATTTTCTTGTTCCGAGTCATTCTTCACCCTCAGGTAATTCAAGGATGGATCATAATGCATTCTGGCTCAAATCAAATTCAATTCCCCTTCCCTCCCCCCACAAAAAAAAATAACCACTTCTTGTGTACAACAACCACTAATTTAGTTCCTCTACTCCAATTGCAAAAATCAAACTCCGGACCTGTAATTTAATCCCCTTCAACTCAATTTCTTGTATTTATTCTCCACTCCCTCATTTCTAAAATCCATTCATTTTATGTAAAATACTATACAGGCACGGATGGATACGTGCGTAATTTCATCGCGTCACAGGCCAAAGGGTTGAAATTTAATTTTCATTCTCAAATTTTTTTATGAGTTCAATTCCTTTTTATGTAAATTTTTACATTGAAAGGGGTGGGACTAATTTCACGGGAATTACAACTTGTGGCTCTGGCCACTGTAGTTATTTATTTTGTAATGACCATCCACCCACAGCAAATCCGTTCCAGTCAATTTTGAAATAATCCTTTTATTTCCGGTATCTCATTCCCGAGATAATTCCTTGGCTGACGGCAGGGGAAGTAGTGGATGCTAAAATTGATGAAAGGAGGGGATTTACGACTGGGCACAAATCCATCATAGGTGAAATATAATAATAAATATAATTTATTTTCTTTGTGGATGGACAGGCTTGCCGGACTTGGCGCAAAGCAGTCATTGGATCATCTTCAATGGATTCCGAAGCCATGACTTCTTCATCAGGAGCCAGGAGGGGTCAAAGTCGTCCATCTTTTTCAGTTTCACCAACTTTTGTTTCCAATGCAAATTCAGTTGAAAATACATTGACTCGCTCGGATCCTATGTCAGTCAAGTTGGCGACTGCCCTTGCTTCCCTCCTTAATCAAAATTCTGGGGGACAGACCAAAGGCCTTACCACTTTGGATGAGAAACCAGTCAAGTTTTAATTTAGATTTGATGCATCCAAATCCATGCATTTCAAATGCAAAATATGAACTATCACTTTTATTATGCCGAGTAGATAGGAGATTCCATGTAGTACGTTTTCCAATCTTTGAAATTGGAATTTAGAAAGGAAACATGTGTTTATATGGGTAATGTTAAATGTCTTTCTCTTGATATGTAATCATCGTCGCCGTTGGCAAAAATCTTGGTTTATGTCATCCAACTTTATGGAAAAAACTTTTTTTTGGGGGAGAGTAATGGTTGTGGGTGTTCCGAAGAATCAGTGTACTAGATTTCCTGCTTTTCCCTTTATCTTTACGGAAAAGACATTACGTTCGTTTGCTGACGCTCCTGCGTACGCCGCGCTACCAAGTATGGCATGTCTACTCTCAACTGTAACGAAAGCGCAGACCATTTCCACATTAATATTCATGACCCTTCCATTCAAAAGGATTTTTGTTCCAATCCCAAGTTCAACGTCTCTCTTTTCCGTCATCTTGTAAATGTTTTCCACCGAGGAGGAAGTCAGGTGGAGTTTGAGTGAGCCTCACAGCCAAAGTCTAGTCTCGTCTGGTCAACCTCATCGCCGAATTTCCAGTTATCCCTTCATATACGTTTTTGGTCAAAATGTAATTTGAGAAAGGTCATGTTTTGCATTAACCGCATGTCAAAATCTAATTCCCTCATCCACTCACTTTGAAGTACACAGCATATGTTATGGTAAGGTGTGCAAAAAAAAATTGAGTCTGGATGTTACACCATGCGAGCATTAGTTTCCGCGAAGAACAAATAATTTTTTATTGTTATTTTATCTTAAACAATCCAACAATCAACTGTATCAACAACAACAATAGTAATAAATTAACCAACCATTCGTGCACATAAATTACTCACACAAGTTAAAAAGTTCTCTCTCACAGCGCAAGTCTCATCCGGACAACAATTACATACAATTACACCCTTTCCTTGTTCCCCCCTTCCAGTTTAACGGGGACAAATTCACTTCCACTTTATGCATATACAAAGTGGAAATATGAAAATATTCCTTGCCCTTTGGCTATGCGTAATGTACGTACGTTAAGCCCAACTCAAATTCACGTCATTCCCTCCCTCACCTCGTACAGTATTCCGCAATTTGCACGAAATGCAATTTTTATTTTGCATTTTCCATCCTGTCCCATCCCAAACCAGGCCAAGGCGCTACGTGACATGATACAGAGGAATCAACTAATTCCATCCAACTAATTTTTCATAATTTTTTTTATAGGATAAAAGCAAATTAGATTCTTTGGTGCGTGTCGTATCCAAATAATTCATAAATACGTAAAGTATGGCAGGCATATTGCCTCGGGATTGTCCAAAAAATTTACAAATTCCCTTCAGTACGGAACGAACATTTCCACATCCATAGTTCTATACACAGTCAGTCATGGGAAACGCTAACCACACAATGTACGGGGTGTGGTGACTGTATGGATAATTTCCTTCCACGATTAGTGTTGTAATACACAAATTGATGGTTAGAGGCTCTGAGCCCTGTGTTTTAAGGTTAGGTAGGTTTCAGGTAATGAGGATGAGTCTACAATTTACTTTTCCCTACTCACTCCTCCATTCCAAATCCCAAGATTTCTTGGTGTGCTCAGATTAGAGCAATGACACACACATTACACATGGGTTAAGGAAGGTGCGCTGTTACAGAGCAAACCAACCAAAGGGAATGGAATTCACAAAATCCTCATTCAGGAGTGCAAATGTTTGAATGCATTTTGCCAGCTGAGAGATGAAAATCCTCTGAACTTGAATGAATGTTAGATTTATTTTTTTCCTCTTCCTCCTGCCTTTACCGTGTGTTGTGTTCGCAGAATAAGGAGGAGGCAGGAGCGGAGTGACGGGATTCGAAGGAGTTAAGGCAGGGAAACCGGTTGCCGTCACAAACAATGTAACTTTTTTTTTGTATGTGATTCCATCATTCGTCTTCTCAGACCATGACCTCACTTGTGCCACAGTCAAAAAAGTCTTAGGAATCCAAACTAGCTGACTGGTTGTATGTTCTGTACTTGGGGATCTTGAAACTTGAACCTCTCATCCCATGGTGAGGGCTTGTGGGGTTCAGGGAAATGATTAATGTCAAGTGATTGCCGTTTAGCCACATTCGAGTCCACCACAGTTCCGCTACAGTTGACAAACAGCGAATGACTCGTGGAAAAACGTACGTACGTTACGTGGACATTCCACCTCGACCGTACGTAGTATGTAGGAGAACAATTTAATTTATGATAGAAAAGGGTTATGTAAAATTTGGAATTCAAAGTGATAACCACATTTTTATGAGGAAACCGAAACCCCCCATCATTCCCGTGTGAGTTTATTACTATTACCCATCGCCGTTTCCTCCTTCGAGGATCCCGAGCACCTTGTCTTATTGTAAAATGTGTGCGGAGGACTCGATGTTTGCAAATTGCAATGAAATGAAATGCTTTGTAGATTTGTGGAAGGAAGGGGGATGGATGGATTGCATTGTTGGGAGCTACTCAACTACAAATTGGAATGAAAAAAAAGAGGGTAGGCTGGGCCTGAAGCCCGTCATGCTGTATCCTTTTATCCTTGATTGATGTGCTGAATGGAAGTGAATTTTTTCTTAGGCGGGTGTGGGTGTATGTAATGTAATGTAATGTGTTGTAACTTGAGAAATAATACATGGGGTTTTTTGGAGTCGGACTGGAAGTTGAGCATCGTTTCCTTCAGTCTGGGGCTTTTTTTTAAAAAAAACTCCCTTATTTACTTCCACCCAAAACAATTGCCCCCACGCCAGGGGAAGGATTGCGTGGAGGGATAATAATGGGCCCAAGTCTACCGACCCCGGAAGGAAGTCTAAATCCACGCGAAGGTCACACCATATCCACCACCTCCGAAATACAACTAAATCCTTGAAGCTGACACATCATTTACTTTATGGTCATGCAGGGCAGCGAGGGGTCACACAGCCTAGCCCGCTAATATTTTAATCTGAATCCCCAGCCAGCTAACAACTAATTTAAATCCAAGATATGTTGTTACTTTTTCCTACCATACCCTTTCCCCAACCCTGGAGACCCTTCATCCACACTTTTCACATTTATCTGAGTTATTAAATTAAATTAAACATTAATTAAATCTGCATATCACCCAATAATCCCTTGCAAGCAGTAGTAATACTTGTACAGTTGGAAGTTTCCCTAGGCTCGGCACTTCATGAAAGTCTTGGAACGTCGGAGTTGAGCCCCCTTACAAATTTTCGCGGGAACATTTGATTGGCAGGTAATTTTTGCCCAGAGGCAGCGTAGAAGTAATGGGCTGGACTAGGGCTCGGACTCAGCTCATCGGATTTGGACATTGCACGTTTTCTTCGCCAAAGCCACAGCCAAGCGACTATGACTGCCAATTGGATGATGAGGAGGAGAGAACCGGATAAAAATAAACCCATTGCATTCAAACAGCTCCCATTGGTTGGACTGGAGGTCATTCCATCTAACTTCCTGGCCCAGTCATCCGTGGATGCTGTCTCTGCGGCAGCCATGACCTTATCCTTCTCAGCTAAGGACTGGGGCTTGAAGGGATCCGAAATCTTAATGCTATTCACGACGAGGAGATTTTCTTGTTTCTCCGTTCCCGCCGTCCGTCGACGCCTTCGTCCGTATGATTGGGAGAGGAAAACACCGCCCGTGGAAGGATCTTCTGGAAGGGAGCAATTCACATATTCACATTTTGGGAGACAAGGGGTGATCAAGGCCTGGAATTGAACCACTTCGGAGGTAGGGAATTTAAAGGCTTCGAAGGGAGCCTGAAGGGTCTTTCCTCCTCCTTTGACTTGAAGAACGGATCCCATGATGGAGGGATCCGTAGGACAGCCCCGTGAGTCAATCAAAAGGATCTCCGCTCCATCCGCTCCATCCATAGCAATCAATTCCCGAACGAAGATCTCATACGGACTGTCTGCATCCACAATCTCGAAGCGGAGTGACAATGGATCTCCCACCTGTAGATGAACAAGGAAGAATAAGACAAAATTAAGAACAATTCCATCCACCACCTTCCCTTTACTTCCTAATTCTTGCTCCAAAAGGTATCCTACTGCGAAACCAACTCTATGACTCATTTCATTGAAAAAACCAGCATCAATTTCAAATACTTATTTTTGAAAACTGAACGGAATTTTTATGACCAAAAATCCTCTACACAAAACTACAAAAATACATATTAGATTGTACCTGAGCGGAAGCGATGTCTCCACCGACACGATTCGTAATCCTCATCGTCACATTTGGTGCAGGAACAACGGCAGATTCACTAGCCATGGATTGGATTTGTCCATTGACCTGGAGTTCAATCCCATGAGCTACACTCCGATTCTCCAAATGGAAAGAGCAACGAAGAGCAAATCCCAGATCCGAACTGGTCATGATTTGATCATGATGTTGGAGGACGAGGTCAGCTGCAAAACGGCCAGGTTCCTCTTGTCGTACTCCACAGGCTGTGTCCGAGTAGTCCATCCTCATTTCAAAGGTCAAACTGTTCACGACATCCACGACACATGACTTTGGACGGGATCTGGAGTAGACTTTGCCGTTGAAGACTTTATTTGTTGTAAGAGTTGCGACGAGTTGAGTGGCTCGACAATCCAGGTTCACATTGTAACAGGCTCCTCGCTCCCAAGAGGCACTTCCATTCATTACGAGGTATGGTTCTTCGATTTGAGTGACGGTCGTCGCTGCGTGATGACTCAGGCGGCAGACCCCTTCGAAATCAAATGTGTGGCAACGGAAGGGGGCGCTGAGGCAGAGCTGACGACACTCCTCCAAACTACTCACCCCCTCTTGTAGGGAGTCAACGGTTTTGAGAAGACGGTTTTCCAGCTTTTTGAATTCACATTGTTTGTTGGGTTCAGGGGCACATTGAGACTCCATGTATTCTACAGAGGGATTGGCGGTAAATTGGGTGGGGGAGTTGATGCTGAAGCGGTCCAAGTCACTCATGGTGCATTCCCCGGAATCCAAATTGTACATGGCTGACCTGTGGAATTGGAAAGGTCAAAGGCTACATTATTATTATGAATTTAAACATTAGGAATATTTTTTAGCTTTAAAACGATTGTTTTTGCAAGTATTGGATTGCTATTTGTGTCTTGAGTATTTGACAAGCATGCATACGCATAATAAGCGTCTTGTATATATGGCATACGGCATACGATTTTGTTGCTGTATATGTTTTTGAAGAGCGGCGTCGGTCCGCGCGGTACGGTACGTACAATGACAGAGAGAGATTTAATTCCTGGGAAATGACCCCAGTGGACTGACTGAGAGTCCATCAGCACCTATTCAAATGAGCAAAAAGGAAGTGCTCTGCATTTTCTTAATCCCATTCCTAATCTTCGAAGCCGTTCATGAGGAGTGCAGTTGCAATGCAGTAGCGAATGTCTTATTTTTTGAGCTGAGGAGGCTTCATGAAACGAGTTTCACAGAACACGGATGAAGAAGTCCCTCGCTGCCATCATCATCATAATCATCATCCAATTCCTCCTTCGGATGAGATGATTAGCTCATCACCAGCATGCAATGTCTTAAGCAGCAGTCATTCCATTGCATATTGGATTGCACAATGCATCCCATCCAAAACCTCGTCAATCCTTTGCCCCATCAATACATCCTTGCTAAGAGTCGGTCGTTTTGAATGGATTGACTGAATATTTTTTGTCTTTGTCAATTAGAAGTAGAGGAGTTTTTTGCGGGAGTTCCGTTAGTGTGAGTTCCGCGCTCGCCGCACCCACCCCAAGCCAAAATGCCAATACTCACTCACATTGAAGTGGGATTGGGAGCCGGCGGCATTGTTGGTAAACTTATCCCGTTTGGCCTTCTGGCCTTCAGTTCGGTGGTGCGGTGGAGTCGTCGTCGCGCGTCTTCCTTCCAAAGATCATCTTTTCCCTCTACCCCATACTCTCAACAAGGGAAAAAAAATCCACCATGGACAAAAGCCATTGACCACAATAACCTACTAAAGGTGGCAAGTCGATTCCCATTACCATCCTTCAATTCCCCGTTCCCACATTGCCAGAGGGGGGAAATGGATAGGAGGTGAGATCTTTTTGCGAGCCGAGAAAAATTGTAGGATGATGTAAGTGGGGATGCGGAGTTGGGCTGCCTGGGAACCGGCGATTCATCCTTAAATCAACCCAAAAATAATCTCTCACAATGCAATCCAAGCTGACTGTTCCGTGTGTGTGTTTTCTCAGTTAGTTGGCTAAAAAAAACAACGGTTGTCCAAAGAGTCCCAAATCCCTTCTTCCTTGACCACGCCTAATTTGGAAGTCACACGCATTTACAGCACAGTTTCCCGTGCCGTGTCAAAGCGCCGGCGTCATCATGCAATGGGTGTAAGAAAGTCCATCGTCCATTCTATTTTCGTGTTGAGTGGATGAATTTACCATGGTTTCCATCCATGGGATGTCCGGGCATTGGGACAGCTCTACGTAAGGCTACACCACAGAACTTCGGAAATGACATAAGACTTATTTCTCAAAATCCTGTACACAACAGATGCAAATAATCAAATGCATTACTCACTCCTTCCTGGGTTAAAACTAATTATTATTATTCCTGAGGGACGAAGGAGTCAAGTCCAAGTCATAATTCTAATTCAGGCGCTGGTCTGCCGGATATCGCCAAATTGAGAGGATTTCTTCCTCCCAGGCAAATTCCTCAGACAGACAGTGCCGGCCGTGGAGTGCGACTGCTCAACTTGAACGAAAGCTAGGATTTCCGCAAATTGCAAATTGCAAATCTGCTGAGGGAGTCCCTTGTGGAATGAAATGCATACAGATCGAGGAATTCGTCACCTTTCACAAGTAGTCCAGCAATCCAATCCTTGCTGTCCTGTGCTGAAGGGTTGGGGGAACGGTTTATTTTCTTACATCAAGTAAAATGATAGAAACCGGATTCCTCTATTTGGAAAGCACAGCATGGCATGGCATGGCACGGCACGGAATGGTATGGTATGGCATGGCATGGAGGGGCTATGGAAAAGGTTTTCGGTTTCCATCCTCGCCCTGTGCTGTGTGCTTTGCAAAATCTACTGGCGAATTGCATGGGAAGGGATAGGAAGGTAAAACAAGTTGCTGCCTGGGCGTAGTTGTGGACTGAGAAAGGAGGATTTTGTAAGAAATCGATAGTTCTGCGTGCAAAAATATCCTCAGCTGGAAGATTCTCCCCTCTATTCTATTAGAAGACAGACTCCAAAGCGACGTAGCCCTAGTTTAACAAAAATTAGGGTTGAAAGGAAATAAATATGATCTGATGAGAGGAATAATGAAGGACTGGATGTTCGCCGTCCGTCGACTGGAGTTTCATTTGACGTGCTGGGGAGTCGAATCCCATGTTCCCGTTGAAAAGGAATTAATTGGAAATAGAAATTCATGGAAAAGGTGAAGGTGGTTCCCTTCCCGTGGGTGGTGGTTGGCAGATGCCCTTGCATTTGACATTTTGCACACTACACTGGAATGTCCTTGCCTCCCTCCCTCCCTCATGCCATGGTTGTTGGACTACATTAAACTGGATGTAAAGGAATTGTGCAATTCCAGTCCATTGTGCCGTACGTTCGTTATTTTCCAAAAAAGAATTTGGCTGAATTAGAAATTACATGGAATGTGAGGGCGGGGCTCTTGTCGGTCGTCCGAACAAGTTTAAGCCTGACGGAATGGGATTAAAATCGCGTGCGAAGGAATGGCGATCATATTCATAACATGCATGGCTTACGGTAAACTTTCGCACACATTTGAAGACCTAATTACCATAGGAAATAAGGCCTATAATTACATGCCCGGTGGAATTGGTTGGAAGGGGAAATATTGAATTTTACCTGCAAGAGAACTCCCTTTCCTGAATACAGGCATCCATGCAAGCCATCCTTGAAGGCATTTCCATTTTCTTTGTCCCCGGATTCTTTCAATGTGTGACCCCGAACCAATTCAAAGGCCCAGGCACGTGTGCAGCTCCGAGCACTTGGCAGACACAACTTTTGAGCGTACATCGTGAAGACCGGGAACTGAGACTTCATCAAGGCATCTGTGTCAATCAAAATATCAAAAATTCATAAGTTAATGCACTTTATATATATGCGACAATCCATACACACATCCATGCACTTTGCAAATTCCACAGATCTCCTGCACTTTGCTGTACCGCTTGATTTTTTAATTGGAAGGCAGGAGGTGAAATATGAACCGGTTTGCTTTTTTTTAAATCGCAGATCAATAGAAATTAATGACTCTGAGCCTCAGCACAAGAAGAAATATTTTGACAAGAGGAGTGGACAATCTTGATTTTGGTATTTACGATCAGGGCAAAGGCAAGAGCAACGGTTCTTCCTCAGTTGTGTTAACACAATTAATACCATTTTATGTCCATCCCACTCCTCCCATTTGGTATGATTGGGGCAGGGAAGTCGGTAAAATTTTTATGGTCTCGTCAAGAGGGTTTAAGAGAATTGGAGTTGAGGGCTTCCCGTTCAAATTATTACCGTGTCGTAAAACACGAGGATATTTTGGTATGAGACGGAGGAAGCCAACAAAACACAATCCAACACCGGAAGCCGGAATGGGTTGGAACAACACGTAATTTTATTATTTAACATCTCAGTTCTATTCATGCGTCCGGGGAATGATTCTCCTTCCTCCAAAGAAAAGGTCAACTCCCCTTAAATTTTAATAACTTTCTTCCACCTTATCTTGGCTTCAGGAATTAAGCTCTCTGCGTGGCTCCTTCACAAATGGACGGATTTCCCTTAGTTTCCCAAATTTTGTATGCATGTTATGTATCCCTGTACGTATGTATTTTCTCCCTTTGAATCCCAACTGTTCAATTGCTTAGTTTTCACTTGATGGTGGGGTCGGTCGACTATCGACTTCCCCCATTAAATTTCCGGACAGTATCAGTATATTAAAAAAAAACTCTTCAACCTTGGAAAAGGTAATCCCGGGAGTCGATCTAATGGAAGAATGTTTGCTGCATGCAAAAACCTACTCATCCCAATTCCCTCTCCCTGCCTCAAGTCTTGGAATGATTTGAAGGAAGGATAGGATTTTTCACACTCAAATTCACAAAGGAAATCCATCAAGAAAATATGAGGAGCTTTCGTCTCCTCCATTGTTTGTTACTAAATATACAGGAGATGGTAAGAAGGCAGAGAGAGAGTAGCTTGGAGGGAACGGAAGTGAAGGTTAGTGGATGATATAGGATGGATGGGAAATTACAGTTTTGTGAGTCAAGGAGAGCAATTTTATCAAAAATGAAAAGGAAACCAAATATTTGGATTCCGTTCCTTCCACCTGTACATACACGGGATGGGAAGGAAAAGCCCGGTTCAGGATTGGACGGACGACCCAATGATGCACTCAGTCATTGCAAAAGGAGCTTAAGGTTAATGCTACGAGGATCCACTCAATGAATTATGCATTCACACCTTCTCCTTGGCTGTAAGTCAACAATTTTGTGTGAGTATTCAAAGGAGTGTGTCTTGTGTATGGATGGATTTGAACCCAGATTATCTCATGGCCCAAACTATTTCAAACCATTGTCATTTCATTCACGATAATCTTTGATTCATCAAAAAGTGACCAACGGCAATAACTCAAAAAAAAAATAGTGTTATGAATTTAGTTCATGGAGTTTCATCCCAAAAGCCAATGTTTGTTGTTTGTTTGACGTTTAACTGACAGGGAAGGAGGGACTCGAAATCCCTTCAATTGGTCAATTGCTGCGTTTACCTGTTTGTGGNGGCTACCACCGTTAAATACTACAGGGATTACAAAATTAGACCATATATTTATACGACGGACGGGCTTTTATTTCCTCCTAGGGTCACTCACCCTTTTGAATACTACAAGTGCTTGAGAGGGAAGAAAGGTAATAAATGATGGGGTCACGTGCCTTATAACGAGACTACAGCTCAGCACCCGCAAATTTGGAAGGTCATTTTATATTTTAGTTGGCTAATTAAAAACAGGTGTACGAGGCGGCTGTCAGGCGGATTTGAATGTGCAAAGAAGAATGTTAGATGGGATTGAAATGTTAAAATTAGTCATAACGGTTTGGGTCGAACGACCATTGTTGTTTCGTAATTAAATCTTAAATCTCAACCTTCCCATCCGCTCTCATTTTTGTATTTGTTCACCTTAAACCCTGCGTACTTTTACGTCCGTTCCTTAAAATAATATTTATGAGATGCATGGGATTAATAGGGAAGGGAGTGGTTGCTGGCTGTTCAAATGAGCGGAATTTCCTCAACTGAAAACTTGGGTACGATTCATAAATAGCAAAGTAATCCGCACTAATTTGTCATGTTTCTATGATGAATTCCACCCAGATTCCGGCACGACGGATAAGATGACCGACTAATTTACCGAATTAAAAATGCAAAGCCTTCACTCCTGTTGAATTGTGGGAGGGAGGAATTGTGACGGATGGATTTGGATTAGAAACACCTCGACCCGTCGTCATCCCACTTACATACTACAAATCCTCGTATCTTTGGATGAGGAGTGGATTAAAGGATGGACAATGAATTAGGCGGAATACTTAATCCTATTATTCTTAATCCGAGTCAATTAAGTCGGTTCTCTTGGATTCAACATCCCAGTGTCCCAATGGGAATGGAGTAAGGAAAGGAACATGGAGATGAAGTGCGGACAAAATTGTTATCCGACTGTCTTGTCATGTAATGAATCCTTTTGCGGTCTCCGTCCTCACTATTATGTATTATTCATGGGACCTGACTCCCTTCATTTATTCGGCAAATGTGTTGGTGGGTCAGTGGAAGGAAGGGGAAAAAGCCTCGCCCTCAGATTTAATACACAAATACAAATAACATGGGCACAAGTCGTAACTTATCTTTAGTACTTTTCTCTCATGCTCTACATGTTACGACTTTCCATACAATGCAAATGGTCCAAGATGAGGACAAAAGCAATCCTCAGATTTTAATACGTGCCACAAGCCCCTGGATTGGATTCATGGGCGGCGCAATTCCAAAAATGATGGCGGTTTGTCCCCTTGTCAATGGGGCCCTTCAAAGGAAAAGCCGTTTCATCAAGAGAAATCATAACAACAAATAAAAACAAGCATTTAACAAAAATACATTTCTTGAATAGACGAAATGGGAGCTGTGATGGACTTATTTCCTTGCTCCGATCTATTTACAATTGTAAAATGCAATTTTTTTGGGGGGTAACAAATGATCTTTGAAAACGAGGGAATGGGCACTGGACTGGACTCGACTGGGATGAATTTAGCCTCATTCACCAATGTTTTACAAAGAAAGGAATGGAATGTCATTTGCCGCGGCCTCGGCAACTTTTGCATAGACCGTCGCGTCGTTCGTATGAATGAATTGTTGTGTGTAGTGGAGCAGGTGGTAAAAATATAAATGCCTGCCTTTTCACACTTCATCCACGGAACACACATTAATACTCCCCCTTGTTGATTTAAAAGCAAGGAAGTGCATTGTAATGGGAAGGCCCAAGTCCGAGTGTTTGTTTTTGTAGAGGAACAGGGACAGGTACTGCTCCCCGGAATCCGTAAGCAGCAGCAAAAGGCTTATATTTTTTTTGCCAACGGATTGATGGTAATTTCAAACCATGCGTGCGTGATGTGCTGTGCTATAGTCAAAAGATATGTGGAAGATGAGGGATTCTGATGGGAATACTTTATGTATGTAATGTTGTTGACGGGTTTAATGATTGGGATACAAAATAAATACTAAGAATGAGGGTCAGAGGTCAGTCAGGTCGTGCATTACCTTGTTTTTCACCAGCTTGACTCCGGAAGAGTACACAAAGTCCCGTCTCAAAATTGAGTGCTTGACAGCCTTGGGATGTTTTGCAGGCGAGGAGGCATTCCGCCAATTGTAGGGTCCCAGCCCGGGTTTCCAAAATATCCTGTGGTGCACTGTACATCCAACCCGTGACCAACTCAAATGTTGAATCCACAACCGGGCAATTTCCTACATCATATTGAGCTTGAACTGATTGTGGGTTGAGGGCGAGGATGGATCCCAGGAAACAGATCACTACTCCGTCAAACATTCTCCTTTCCGACCATGCCATTCCGGCAAAGGAATTGATTTGACGACGACGACGACGACGACTATCAAAATGTTTACAAATCAAGTGGGGGGTGACTTAACCCTTTACTTCAAACACAACGCTACGGTACGATACGCGTAAAGCTCGGATTATTTATTTTTTTTAAATTGGTAACTTCTTTTTTTAAAAAAAACTTTTTAATTTTAATAAATAAATTTGTCTTCAATAGGGAAGGGAGGTATGTTGAGTTGAAGATGCTAAGATGGACTAAGGAGATGAGACTGAGGAGTTGGACTCATAAGTTGGTGTTTGAAGAGGAAGAGGACGACGATGAAGACGATGAGGGGGTTAAGGAAAAAGCCTTCCTGGTCAGGTGTAAGCCCCAGGCTTTCTTCATCAAGTGCCGTAATTCATCATCATTCCTCCTCCTCAACAACCACTTCGTTTCCCTTCCCATTTCCACCTTCAATCCGAATCCCATTGCTAAGGCCAGGGTTTCCCACTACCACCACTACTTGCCAATACTTCAAAACCGCGCTTCCTCTGCCCACATGATTTCCAATTCAGAAAGAAAACTTCAACAATGAGGAGAGGAGGAATAAAAAAAAAGTCACATTGTTGACTATTTTATATAATCCAATTTATTTTACTCGCCGCGCCGCGACGGAAACTACCGAAATAAGGAAAATTCATTCCAATGGAATTAATGAGGGGATCCGTGCAGTACAGTACATACGCGTAAAGCGTAAGGCCTACGCAATTCAGTTCCGTATCTTTTCTCAATCCGTAGCAAAACCTTTAAAGCCCATCCACTCCGTCTTCACCCCCATTAAACCCGTCACGCAAATCCCAAGTGTAAAACTGTTTGCACAACAACCATTCAATGTGGATTTTGGTGCAAAAAAATAATACATGCTCAGGTGGAATTGATCAAATGCATGGGACAGACAGACCTGGGAAACAATGGGGTTTAAAATCTAGAAAAAAAATCCTTCAATAATGAGAAAGATTCTAATCATGGGATTCAAACAATTTGTATAGGTTCGGGAATGAACATGAGGGAACCGGATTCAAACCAAGGGCAATGACTACAATTACCTTCCGCTTTGCATTTGAGAAGGAATTCTGGAATTGCAGCAATCTTTTGTGGCCGGATTTTATTCAAATGTGACTTCTGGTATATTTTTCCACCAACCAACTCAAATTGAATATAATGCATCAGAAATTTAAATTTAATGACAACTTTTTTCAAATTCAATTGCCATGTTTATGACGTGTCGTTTCTTTATTCCACAAGTTTAACTTGCGCCGGATTTGATTCGATCATGAAATTATAGGGCCGTGTGCATTTTATCCCATTTTCTAAACCACAGTGTCATCTGGTACAGTTTTATGTGTCGGCTGGAGAAAGGAGATGTTACACAAAAGAATACAAAATTTTTGCAATGATTATTTTTTGCTTGATTTGTACAGCTGTGCATGGAGTTGCACACGGCGGTCAAGAACAATTATAATAACCCTTGCTGAGCTGGATGGTACAGGGAAAACAGTTATTCAATTTGAACCAAGTCCTGCGGTATAGTAAAACTAATTATCAATGAATGGAGTACATAAATTAACACTTTGCAATTGTATTCAAACTGATTTGATGGATGGACATTTGAAATACGACTGCACTCCACGCCACATTCCCATTCCTATTGCAGATTAAATGTTATGCAGCCCTCAATCCTTTTCAAGTGGTGAGCTTTTAATAGCACTTTTAACATTACTGTGAAAAACAAATGTTGTATTTATACAGTCCATGCTATATGATGCAAACATTAACTGTATGTATGTGCCGATTAGGACAACGAATTGGCGAAGGTTAACTTTTTTATTCTTGAAGTCTTTAGTTGGACAATGCAAGATACACTATTTGATATTAAAATTAGGATTTCCAACCACTCTAATATACATTGCAGTGAAGTCTAGACTTTGTTTGAGAAAGTCATAAGTGGAAAAATACCCTAAGAGCAATGGCTGGGATTGTATAAAAACAAGTGGTCTCGAATTGTGTAAAAGTCAAATTACAAAAATGATTTGAATGTATTGTGTTGAGTGATAGAAATGAGAACATTTGATTTGATTTGAAAGTGTTATACACAAGGGATTGAAAATTGTTAACCCGTTCTACATAAACGAGGAGATGCGTGGATGTGTGCTGAGGTGACCCTTTAGAACATTTCCCTTAAAATATGAGTCATTTGGGTTGTGGCTTGGGTGGATCTTGGAAATGGCTAATAATTTGTAACGGTTAACTCCCTAAGTAGAGATCAGGACCTGGACCTACTACCCTTGACCCTAACTGAGCATAAGCTTGTGCCTCTTAATGTCAACTAGGACTCATCGTCCGGGACGGAATGTTGCGAATTCTGCTGCATTCATCCGACGTCTGCATCGAATCATGGGGAAGAGTTTTCATGCCAAAAAACCTGTTCTGCTTCGGCCAATATTACCTTCTTCAAAAGTAAAGATTGGATTACATTGCATGCAATGCAATTTGACTGGTACATGATGCCGTTCGACCGTTCTTCTTTTCACATTAATTCAAACTGTAATCCAAGACCATGTGGATATTGTACAATTTCTTAATTTGACACATTATAGGAGATTTACTGATTTATGAGCCTTGCTTCGCCCGTCGTCAAGAGTCAGTAAATTATTAGTCAGGAAACTCCCGTCAAGTCCTCATGCATCTTTCTCTCATATACAAATTATTTACTGCCCCTTAATTTAAAAAAAATTAAATTTACAAAAAAATACTTCTAACCTGTAATATAAAATGTACGTACATTCGTTTTTCCGATTAATAACTTCCTGCATTTGTATTTTATTTATGCAATGCAGTTATACACTGGTTCTACAGAAGAATTGCACTGAAAGCATAAAGGAAGCCAAGAGTAAATGGAAAATGCAAATATTTCCTACTGCTAAAAGCTTCGGAGGAAATAAAGCAACAAGTACGTACTAAAGTAAAGCTATTACTATCGACAGGACAGATAAAATATTACGACCGAGGACCGACCGCCCCAACGAATTACTATGCACAATGGAGCCGGAAATCTAATTTTGTGTGAAAGCTATTTTTGTGGATTAGGAGTCGGTGGGGATTTATTCACTCAAAATTATTTGAAAAATCGTTGTCTACTTCCCGCCTTCTGATTGAAGGATTTCCTGAGTGATCACCTTTCACCTTTAATCGTACAACTCATAATCAAAACCATGTTAGACCGGCATACGAGTAGTTTGCGAACTGTTGTTACTTTATTTATATGTCAAGTACATAATTAATCATATTTGATAGATGTAATCAGGAAAACAAAGAGCGGAGCAATGGATTGTCCAATTTACTAGATAACGACAAAATTCCCATGCTGTGCATTGAATGGAAATACATTTGTCAATTGCAAATTACTTACTCACTCATGGGTTGAAGTTCATTGAACACATGAGTGGAACAGTTCATTCAAATTGAGGGTGGATTTGCCAATTTATTTCAAAATCAAAATCCTTAAAAGTCATGACTTCAAAATTAAGGAACTGAAATGGATTGATTCTTTGCGTTTTGTACTTACCGTTCCACTATTATTAATTTCAAGTTAAATTAAGACTCCGTCTTACTAGCTACAATCAGAGACTAATTGGGAGATTTGAGTTTGAGTTTAAAGAACTAGTCACGTTATCTACCGACCACTTGTCCTGCAAAGTGAATGAGATATATTTGTAATGGGTAGGAATACAGGGTCATTACCTGCGTCATAAGAGTTAAATGTGGTTATTACTATTTATCACCGTGTTTGACTTGGACAGCAGGAGACAAAAAAGCACGATGACAGATAACGTGCACGCTCTTCACCATGACATGGCATGGGTTGATTCATTTGTATTAATACAAAATTTTGCATGCATCCAGTATGGAGAACATGACAAAACTCCTCACTAGTCAGAATAATACAGATATTCATAATTGTTTAACAACTTGGGTTGACAATGCTTCCGCCGTCCAAGTTATATAACCGAATAAATTGACACTTATTTGACGTCTGACGCGGCGCGGTGCGGTGCGGTGCGGTGGTGCAATGGTTCACGCTTCAAAGATTCACTCCACGTGTAATTTGGGATTGGTAATTTGAGTTGAAGACCCAAAATATCTTGGAAGTTGTTGCTCGTGGATCCATATCCACATATGCAAATTTGTTTTATGATTGTGCAGAATGCGTAAATATTTCCTCCCGTATTACATGCATGCGCGTGGCGGCGCGGCGAGTGTTACGTGAATATAATAACTGGGTCAAACAATCCAAACTCGGACGGAGTTTTCCAGGCACAATTTCCTGATTGGTGAGAAATTGTTGGCTTCAAAGGCTGTAAGCCTGTCGCTCCCTCCCGAGTGTAACGGTTTCAGTTGGAATTTTGACATTTGCATTTTGAATAAATGCGGGTGGATTAATCCAAGCTTTCAAGCTCAAACTTCCAGCTCCAATATCCGTTATACAGGAAATGGAATGAGGATACCAAAATAGAATTGATAAATCCTAGCAGAATATCGACATTCGTAATTTACAAAAGAAAACCCAACTTAGCTGAAATAACGCTGAGTTCAAAACTATAAATATTCTTTCCAACACAGAAATTTAATAACACGGAACATTCTGGAATATTCATAGCTAAAAGTCGTCTCATGTGTCATCCCAGGCATCCCATGAGTAAATTCAAATCAAAAGTTTTATTACCGGAGTATAAAAATAAATAAATGAGGAATAGGGATCCAACTTTATTTTTATCGACGGAAGAATAGGAATGCTTCTCTCAATTATGGATGGATACTGAATTCAATAGCCAATACCTGGAATTCTCAAACTTTTTCATTTTTGAATTTTATGGTGGAAAAATAGTTGGATCCCATAACAAGCTAGTTACTTCCATCGTTTTCTATTCAATCCAAATGGAATTGATCCTTTCATGACACAAACACACACACACTCTTCGCGGATTCGGAT
Organism: Orthonychiurus folsomi; assembly: GCA_036851895.1. Lineage (NCBI taxonomy): Eukaryota > Metazoa > Arthropoda > Collembola > Poduromorpha > Onychiuridae > Orthonychiurus > Orthonychiurus folsomi. Next base: position 778 of record JAAXYW010000472.1, on the reverse strand, counting down.
ATCACAAGAAAACCAATAAAAAATTGCAGGTACATGATTGAACGTGAATCTTTCATATAGTCCTTTGATTTTCCTTTTCCTTCAAGAAATCATAGCCAACAAGACAATAAGGCCTAAGGAAAGGAACCGATCCAGTCAAATCAACATAAACTCCGAAATCGGACATAAAAAAGTAAATGGCGGATGAGGAAAAGCCTTAAAAAAACCATTTCACAATCCCTGTGTCTCGACTCCGGTGACATAAAATTATTTTGAGACTCCACTTGACGATCTGCCTGGTGACAATAAAATCCGCAAATACAAAAAGGGGCCTTAATCTTAACGACCGTCCGTGGTAGCTGAAAATATATTTCACGCATTTGGTTTGTCTAAAATCTGGGATTGACGACTTGCCTTTTATAGCCATGGGGAAAAGTAGAAAAGTTCAAAGGTTCATCCAGTCCTTGATTTCAAAGTTCTTATAGTAAATGACAATAAAAATCCAAAGGAAATAATCTCAAGACGTTGCTCCCACACAAAGTGAATTACGGATTTTCGATCATTTGAGCCTTATAAATTTGTATTTTATTTAATCCATACTAATATAAATATCCTTTTACATTTTCAAGTCAGTCAAGCCAAAGTACTCCATCCTTCTGTCTGTCTAATAGAAATTCTCCTGGCAACATATGAAGTGCTCCGCGGAAAAGGGGGTCATAATTTTTTTATTCTTTGATTACATTTTTTATCAACAAACTTTTCGGAAAAAAATGGAAAATTCCGCCCAAAATTAGAAAAT
>JAAXYW010000471.1:7748-36701 GCA_036851895.1 Orthonychiurus folsomi | reverse complement strand
GTAAGCATCCATAACAATTAGTTTCCCTTGTGAGTCAAATCTCATACCAAGCGGTCTTCCACAAGTTGGTTCTCTCCATTTTCCATCTGCCAAATCAAGCAATAAAGAATTGTTATCAATGGACCCACTTGGATTTATTGAAAATTGCATTTTAATTTTACGTTACTTACCACACGGACGTCCTTTTACAACCACAGTTAGCAGCCCATTCTTAACACGAACAATGTCACCCCCAATCAACCCAGTGTAAATCTCACCCTTCCGAGTTGCAATTGACTCTGGTCCGGTAATTCGGCCCTCCAACAATGGAACAGCAGATTCCAACAATGAATTAACTTCCAATTCTCCTTTCAACTCCAGTGGACTTGGCAGGCTTTAAATTAGTAGTAAATGATTTTAAATTGCAATTTATTTAGTTTTTCTTAATTACACAATATTTTCAGTAAACATTTTACATACCTGTAATACTCAAATTTGACATTATTCGGTGGGAGTCCAGGTAGTAAAAGTATGACGGCTGTAACCACTGCAATGTCAAGTGCAATACGTGCGAATGAACGGAGTAAACTTGAAATTGCCATTGTGTTTTCAGTGAAAAACACGACGGAGTTCTGAACGACGAAGGTTTTACAAATTTAAGCAGAAGTTTTTCATGTGATTCCCGGCAAATGATTCGGGTGCATGCATGCAGTTGGATTGCACAAGATTCCCTGCCATGCATACAACATGTTAAAACCGGATCCGGCTGCGGCTGAGCATTAAAATGAAGTGGCTATAACAAAACAAAATACCCGACATAAATTCGAGATGCGTATATGTTTAGAATATGCAAATCTAAATATTTAACACTAGTCAAACCACGCGGATATGCGTGAATACTAGTATTGAAAAGTATAACAAATGCCAACTTCTTTGTGTGCCTATAAAGATTTCATTAAAATAGGCTATAAAAATCTAATCGATTATAGCTCGGCAAAATTGGCAGTGCAGTGGTTCGAAACTTCGAACGACGGCGCTTATTTAAAGGACCATAACAGGGTTTCTAAATCTGTAAATTTGTTTGATTTACATACACTTAATTGAGCAAGGGATGAAGCGTACCAAATTTTTTATAATTAAAACAACATTTAATGTTCTTACGTCTGAAGTAACAATTGAAAAACAATTTGTGTTCATGATACTAGCACTTCACAAGGTTAAAGAAACCACAAAAAAATTCAAGCCAAAGATGCGGTGACATGTATTGCTTAAATGCCCTTTTACTAATATATGATTGATAAATCCGAAATCATATTTTGTAAAGAATTTATTAGATGCATGTCAGGGAAAACGCTCCCCACGCTCGGCCCTTTGCTACAAACTCAACTAGTACAACGTTATCAATATGGGGACGAAAAAAGTATCATTGTTGTAGACACAAGAGTGACAATTGCAAAAATCCAAAACAAGAGGCGGTCCACGACAATGCCGACTTTTTTCCACTCCATTTGAATTGCTTCCTGGTAATTCCGATCCGCAGTCCTCTCCTCTAATTTTTCCAAAGTTTCACATATCCGGAGAGCAAGTTTTGACAAACGACAATCCACTTCATTTTCATTTCGACGACAGTCGAACCGTGGAGAACTTTGGATGAAATCCGTGTAGTCGCATTTTCGACTGTAATTAATAATTATAATTATACAAGGAGCACATTGTTGGTTTTGTAGATATTTGCCAATCTTAATTTAACATAACCCTGGTTTAGTACACCATGTCTCCAGAATAACAAATAATGTATTCCAATTTGTAACTTATGCATTATTATGCTTACAAATAAATCTAATTATAAAAACCATTACTAACCTTGCACTTTGTGGGTCCAGTTGCCGGCGGTCCAGGCCTTTGTGACCCTTGGTGGACAAATTATTACGTGCGGGTTAAAATATTACAAAATATTAATTTCAGACCATTGCAAGATTCATTGGTAAGAAAATGCGGACCTTAATTTTAGATGAGCGATTGCTTTGGTTTCCAACTTCAGCCGGTGCAATCCCAGTAGTCAAATTCAAAACAGCATGATGATCCTTCACAAACAACAATTTTGCCAGAATTCCCAATGTAACGTATTTTAATAATTTTGGAACTGGGACACCCCGAAAGCCATGGTGGTGAATATTTAGTGTCACGACGGCCATACCAGAGGCAAATGTTACGATGCAAATGCTAACACCGTAGTACATTGCTGGTTTAGAGGAATGAGAAAAGAGCCTTATCTTAGCCTTATCTTAGAAATTTGAAAATATGAAGCAAATATCGGCAATTACCAATCAATGGAGTTTTTTCTGTTGGAGGTAAACTCTCCCTAATTGTCATCAGGAATACAGTCATTGAAAGCAAAGCGGAAATCCCCAGCGTTACTTTCTCTCCGGAATCGCAAGGTACAAAAAACACAAGGAGTGCTGGAATTCAATAAATTGTCAATGACTTTAACCACAGTTAACATTCAAGTGAATTCATTTATGTAAGCTTTGCATTAGCGGTGAAATGTGGATGTGAGCATTATTGTATTGTAAAGTACTAAATAGCATGCACTCTCCAATAAAAATCAAAAGCCAGGATCGTGCCGATTTGAGCACAAGATTTGACCACATCCACAGATTCCTATTTTGCATATACGCTGTGACACTCAAGCCAACGTTCCAGAAAAGGAATACGAATACGAGGACCTACCAATGCCGTTAATGAGGAGGCAAGGTATAATAAGGTTGAAGACGTAGAACATGGGTCGACGCTTCATGATGATTGTGTATGTCACGTCCGGATACGGCTCCGGGCAACAGGAGTAAATCTTCACGTTTCTTGTCGCCAAAACACTCACCAAGTCAAATTCACCATTTGCATGGTAGTTGGAAATATCGCCCCCCGGCTCCGGAACTCGGAGCTCAACCTAACATCGGAGGGACGGGAAATTAAAGGATTTTGCAATTCTTCATTTGCATTTGTGTCGGTAATTTCGGGCGGGCGGAGCTTAACTTATAAAGTGACAAGGTAATTAGCCCGGCAAATTTAAAGTGAAGGAAGTGTGTACTACCGTACACACTTGGGGATTGTGTCGAAAAAATGAACTAACAAACAAGGATTTTGAACGCTTTTCCGTCTCATTAAATTAAATTAGATGTTACGTCGAATTTTGAATTTATAATTACATATAAGAAATTGGGATTTGTTGCTTAATCCGGTTTAAAACTAGTTATTTTAATAAAGTGATAGAACTAGTAATGCAAACAAGTCAAATAGTTCACCTGATATCCATCGTAAGTCCAGGACGCCCACTTCATAGTACAGCTTTGAATGTCGAACGGAAAATACTCGACATTAATGTCACAGGAACTTCTGAAGATGCCATGGCTCATCCAGGTGACCTGGATACGTAATGTCTTTATTAACTGGTCAAATTCATCAGTGTTACACTGTTATCAACGAACGACCTCGCCTTCATGTGTCACAAGTACATTTGTATTGATGACGGATGAGGAATATTGAGAGTCCGCACTGCATAGACCATAATGATGTACAAGTGAAGTAATAAAAACTTGAGTTATGAGGTGAATGACAACTGATACATACTTGTTGTACAGAATGATATCCGGTCTCCACACTTTAGTAAAGGGCAACCGAATGATTTTATTTCCTCCGAATTCGCTGAAATTCCAAGAAAGGTGATGATCCAGCCAAGTTTGTGTCAGCCAACAACTAGTCGTCAGAATTTGATTTTTCTCATCCTAATATCCAGAAATTGTCAGAATATACTATCACAAATGAGTGTGTATGCTTCAACTTACGACATCAAGAATGTGATGAAGGGAAAGACTAAAACTGACAAGGAGGGGTTCCGAAAAATGTGGAGCTGGTCGAACGGATGGATTGTAATTTTTCATTAAATATTTGACCAGATGCATTTCCTGCATATCGCCATGTACGCTGTGAATAAGTACTGCAATGCAACCGAAGATAAATGGATTTAAATATAGAAGACATGTCAAGTTAAATCAAACCTGGATTTAATAGTTCACTCTCGTTTGAAATTACATTTAGCGTAATGGATACTTGAGCAGAATTTAAAGTAGTGCATTGTGATGTAAACAGATACGTCTATCTTACCTGTAATAACGATAAAGTAACTTTGAATTGACTGGAAACATTTCACTTCTTGATGCCGACACTTTTGAACCATTGCACTTCTTTTTTCTTTGTACAAAGTAAGAAACAAGCAGGTGAAAGACGAGAAGCAGAAAAAAAATTGACTTTCACAGTTCCACACTCAACAGGGAAATGAAACAAATGGGAAATACAAGTTTGGCTCTCAGAACTTTGCACTGTAAGTGGAAACATCCTCATTCTGAATCTTGAGGGGATTATGCTCAAGCCATGAATTATAAATACACAATCTAATCAATCTATGCATATTTTCGTTCAAAAATTTCATATCTTTTAATTAATGACTTCATTTGGGTTGTCTGTAGTTTTTTAATATAATGCGTGAAGTTTAAGAAATTAATCCGCTTAATATCATTTGAGATTTATTTTAAAATCCTGCCGTCAACGGTGGGGAACGGATTTGGATTTACAAGTCGTGAAGTGCCGACGGAAAATACTGTAAGTGGAATCTTCCTGTTTTCACGCTTTCATTTCTATTTGAGGGAAAACGAATATCTCACGCAACCGACTTCAAAAGTCAATCGACTCCTTCAATCTTATGACGATGATGTTGGAAAAGTCAAGGTGTGGGGAATCGGGAATATGTAGTCAGCATTTCATTTCCTCCGTGCCTTTCCCTCCACTTTAACAAAAATGTCATTTTCGCCAGATACTTTGCTTGCCTATGGATTTTGGAATTGAATGTGGGTGGCTGCATCCTGCAAATTTATTCAAAAAGAGTTTGGATTTCCTCCTTAAACTAAAATCGGCTCGAATTCAAAGACATTTGAGGTAACTTGAGAAAAACAAATCAAGCAATTCAAAAGAGTTGGAAGGAACTGGCATATTTTGATAAATTGAAAACATTAAGTGGGCTGTGGCAAATTTTTCGCGGGTCCAAATCACGTTCCGTTTTTGATACTATTATTGCATGAAATCCAAACATTGTACATAACATCCACTAAGCAAACTATCTAAGCTCCGCGTCAAATGTGAACTAAAGAATCCACATTTAAATGGATCTATAATGTTCATTAATCTATTTCTTCCTCGGCTTCCGAACTAAGTCTATAGTATAAAGTTATAATTAAAAACATTTAATTTATTTGAAGGCGGCTAGACAGAGTTACAATGACTTAAAAATAAATACTGTCCGCTCCGCAGTATGCTTAGATCTAGATTGCATGACTAACTACAACAACTTAACTGTTGACCTGTTCTTTCTTATCTTACTACAGTATATGTGTACCCAATTAGAAAAGCTAGCTTGTCAGGAATAACGAATATGTGACGTGAGCAGTGGCTTCCCAACTTTGGCCAACCACAGAAAGCAAAAATTTAAATGTCTTCATTTGAGTGCCCAATGTCAATATGTGAATGCATCATCATCAAACCACACATAATCTGGCATTCAGAAACATCTCTTTTATCTTCAGAATTTTAAAAAAAAATGCTTTTAGGCAGAATGAAGAAAGCAGAATAGCTGACAAATCGAATTAAACAACGAATCAAAGTTGACATGCACGCCTTTTAATTAATGCACTATTTGTAATTAAGGTAAGCATCAATAATGGGTAAAGACTTTGTGAACAATAAATTATGATAATTTTATGCTATTACAGCACTCTACTTTCTGCATTTTCTAATCATTTGTTTCGCGACTTGTTTTTTTTGTTTAAAAGTAAATTGATCATCTCTGGACGTAACTTCTTCGATTCAGACTATTTAATAAGAATAAAGAATAATTTATTAGGATAAAGTAAATTAGTTGGTTTTATTTGCACCCTGCACTGTACTCACATTTTGCAATTTGAAAACTAACTACACCAATTAATAATTATTGTTTGGAAAACAATCCTCTGGCTTTATACTCGGACCCATTCTCCACAAACACCTAGAAGACCCAGCTATAATATTTTTTACACATCAAAACGGAATCATAGAGATCAACTGGGTCCTCCTTCTCTCCAATTTCATGCATCGCTCCAGTCAGAACCAAAGTTCCAAAAACCAAACACTCAGCCGGTAAATCAAGTTCCATCAATTTCCTTTGTACAAATTTTAAATAAGTGAAGACAGTTTTACCATCTCCAAAATTAAATGATCTCAATTCCATAATATGCATCAAAGAGCAGATCAAAAAATGTCCCCTCGCCCGGCGTCTTTTCGATAATGTCAAATATTCGCCGCAAATGTATCCAACCCTTCTTTCCTTCACACTTCTCCAAGATAAAATAAGATGATGAGATTTTTTGCAGATTATTCAGCTCTGCACCCGGTGGCGTAGCTTTTGCAATCTTAGTGCTCATCTTCTCTGAAATTATTAGGGCTTGTTGTATCATCTTTTTATGTACTGTCGCGGTTATCGGATATCCGTGATGAATCAAAATGTCAGCAATCATTCCAAGATTTTGAATTTGTTCGTCACTGAATTTGACACAAGATTCCTGGACTTCTGTTGCAACTATGACTGCTTCTTCGAATCTCATAAGATTGATTAGGCAATTAATCATTTCTACTGTACAAGAAGATGCTTCACCAACCAGGTTAGCTTTATCGTAGTTATACACAATTTGAAATATTTTAGCAGCATTCTGGAATAGTCGACGTGTGTTGAGTTCTTCGCTGTTGAAATCATCAGGATTTCTAGCAATGTGATACATTGCTGACGCAGACGATAGTAGCACTTTGTTTACAAGTCGGTGATTAATGATACTATTAAATCGTGTATGTGTGTCCAGTAAGTCAGAACTTAAATCCACAAGATAACCTATGCTTGAGCTCCCATTTGGCAAATTCTTGAAATTTATCATTTGTCCACACAAAACTTTAATAGTTAATTCAGGATGAAATGGGATCATGTCGTTGAATTTTCTCAGAGTCAGGTCAAGGGATCCACGGTCCTCCACTGGATCGTAGTGAGAACAAGCTTCTAGTCCAAATTGTGTAAATTCTTTTACTAGATTATCATATTTCAGTGCGTATTTCCATAGGGACTGAATGTGGATCCTATAGTGGCTCAGATCCGATTGGGGCCGGCGTTTAATATTTTCAAACATTTCAAATAATTTTCGTAAATACTTCTGCTCTTGTTTTTTATTTTGACAGCGAAGAACCCGTTGGATTTGTGGTGGAATGCAAACGGATCCGTCCTTCGCAACCGGTGATCCGTGCCTCATAATCACAATCAGTGTGTATTGACCAAGTAAGTTAATGGCAGGGTACAAGTTGGTTTTGCTGACTTGAATTGGAGTGGGCTCTGTGGAATTTGGCAATTTGACAAAGGAGCGACGACTGGATTTTTTTGTCATCATAAGCTGGCCAAGGAAAATATCCAACGGAATTCCATATGGTGATAAATAGGCCAGTAGGTTGAGGACATTCATAGCCAAGGGGTTTTGAACTTTGATTTTATTCGTCACAATGTTGGAGGTTATGGAAATCACTTGTTCTTGTCGTTGTAATCCCTTCAGTATTTTGAGGGGAGGAGGGATTTTAAAGATACGTTGAAGTTCATAGTAATACTCCTTCAAGTTGGATTTCTCCATTTTTACAAAACCTGCTGCCTGTCTGATTGCAATCGGAACGAACTCCAAAGCCCTGGAGATTTCTGAAGCCAAAATTAGGTCATCCGTTGACTCTATGTTTAAAACACGTTTGAAAACTTGAATTGATTCCGTTTCTGTAAATGTGTTCAGTTCAGTAGTTCTGAAATTTGGAAATTGATCAATATTCCGGGTTTTAACTAAATAATATCCTGAGGCTAAGAACACCCTTCCGTGATTTGAAGGTAGACACAGTTCCAGGTTTTCACGACTCTCAACATTGTCAAATACAAAAAGTGATTTCCTCTTTGAAAAATATATGTACTCGTGAACCAACTCCACAATTTTTGTAATCCCACCGTCTTCGATTGACAATATTTCCAACCCCAACAAATTTGCAAGTCTGGTGTAACAATTCTGGATTGAATTAACACTTTCTGCATTGATCCAAATCACATTTGATTTGCATTTCTCTTTAAATTTCAATGCGTAATTAATGGTAATTTGCCAATCCCGTTGATCCCATCCCATGAATTGTTTTTAAAATCACACAATTGCCTTTTTTAACATGGTTCTCCAACATTAAATCAACTTCCTTTTCCCGCAATGGCTCCAATTCCATTCTCTCTGGGACATCAAACATTATGCTGGAGGTATGTGTTCGCTCTTCTGCATCTAGTCTTAAGGCCAGAGCAGTTTTTATGTTACCTTAATAATTAAATTACAAAATTATAGGTTTTTATATACAAATTTATANTTACAAAATTATAGGTTTTTATATACAAATTTATACTAATTTATTAGGGCTAGTTGTTATACCTGCTGTAAATGCATACCCTTCTTCCTCCAATGTACAGATCAGTGTTTTGAAAGTCCCCTTGTCCTCCACTCCTGAAATCCAACGCTGTATTCTTTGCAGCAGAAAATTTTGGATTTGCTCGCTTGATTTCTTTTGAAATGCCTCCAATCGCATTCGATTCTTCTCCAAATGATTTGTAATTCCAAGGAAAGAATACAATACTGTTACGATTGCTTGTCAATACTGAATCTTTCATCATGATTTCAACAATCCAAAATTTATCAACGGATGTCACAATTTTGTTATACTCCTCCTCCATTTTTATTCCAAGCCAAGCTTGTGAGGTTTTATGGCAAGGAACACCGAATTTTACTAAAGAAATATTTATCCAACCCACACAACAACAGTTGAAAATAACACAGACCGGACACGATCGGATTGCAAATTGCGACTGCAATATAACTTCATGTTCCGTGTGATTTTATTGTATGCTTTGCTGCACTTCGTAAACAAAAGGCTCGATAAGGAATTCGACGGAAAGGAGGATTAATCTTATCAGCATTTGGAATACAACATAATACCTTTCGACTTTGGATGTTTTTAAGTGTTTTAAACCATAACGCGTAATGTATTTCAATTCCATAAATACTAAATGACTCACAAACCACCAAATCCGAATCTTGTGAAAACATAAGTAAACAGAGCAGTCACAACGGCCATCGGTCATATGATCTGCGGACTATGATCACATGCTCCTTTCTCCTTTGACGCTTCACGCTTGGACCATTTCCTGTTATTAAAAACTGCTCTAGAATTGCATCAGTGGCACCTTTAAGCTCATGTGCAATATGCCGTATGTAAGTCTTGCCGAATTAGTTTATTTATCCTTTTATTCATTTAATAAAGCATTTATAATATTGTTTTGTAGCTTGCATTCATTGAAACCATTGTAATATATTAAACTTGTAAGAACTATACTATTATTAACCCACGGACAGTTATCCAATAGTGGATTGTGATCTAGAATTTAGAATTATATCTAGAATTTAAATTTAATAATAATTAAAAGGCATCGTGCGTCAGATAAAATTCTGTGAATTGTTTTGCAATTTCTACGGGTGGATAAGACCTTCAACTCTGGGTCGAGGATGTTCTTGCACCATGACACCGACACCGCATTACAAGCACCCACTCATATGTTATACATTTGATTAAAAACTCTTCTTCAGATCCACCAAACCTGTTTTGATCATTTTTTATGCTACCGTCGTAAGCGGATTAATCAAGCCTAACATGTTAATGATCTCAACGCGCATTTGCACGGGCGTGCGACGCGACGGTCCGGTTAACTATTTTGCATTTTCAACTCTGCGCAGTGCAGCAACAACCAACTGTCGCGCCGAGGTTTGTATTTATTTTGGGTATTTTCCACCCAAGTAGTTTGTCTTCGATATTTATAACAGTTGACTGCTAAAAAAGTACTAGTGCAAAATGTGTAGGCGTGTGTTTATTTCCAGTGTAGTTTTGCTGTTAGTTGTATATTTAACGCTGCCAATTACATTTGCACAAGATGGAGTCGTCAGTGTTGAACAAGGGAAACTCCGCCCCTCGGAAATGTATTCTAGGACTGGGAATCGGTATTTTGCATACCTTGGGATCCCATTCGCATTTCCACCTGTAGAAAATCTTCGATATTCGGTAAGAATTAAAGATAAAGTTAAAGCACTCCTACATATAGTAAATTAAATATTTTTTAAAATATCCCTAGCCTCCAGCAGTGCCATATCCATGGTTTGGTGTCAGAAATGCAACAAAGTACGGAGCCACTTGCATCCAATACAACATTTTCTCGAAACAAGTTGAGGGGAAAGAGGATTGTTTGTATTTGAATGTATTTACGCCAAAAGTAAGCACAGATTTAACTAACGTCAACCTGTTAATTCTTGATTCATCATTGACAATTAAACTAGCACATTTTTTATAAATCGAGGTCTATTAATTTTAATATTGCTCGTATCTCTTATTCGCCCATGCACAGCAGTGCAAGGAAAACCTTAATCTCTTATATATTTCGTGGCAGCTTCCAGACAAAGAACAGAATACAACGGAGCTGTATCCAGTTATGGTATTCATTCACAGCGGTGCGTTTATGTTCGGCTCAGCATCCGACTACGAAGCAAAATATTTTATGGATGAAAAGGTCATCTTGGTTACTATTAGTTATCGACTTGGCTCATTTGGTAAGACGAATATTGTTTCAAATCTTATTAACGTCACGTCCACGTCACGTGCGTGCACATTGGAAACCCGTATTTGAAACTTTAACTTTTCTCGTTCGTATATTATCAGGATTCCTGAGCACCGTTGATGATGTCGTGCAGGGAAATATGGGTCTGAAAGATCAAGTAAACTGCCATATAATAAATCAATATTTAACATACTTAATGCATAATAAACAACTAGTTTGAGAGCTGGAAGTAATCTGTTGTTTATTCTAAGGTAATGGCACTAAAATGGATTGCCAAGAATATTCATGTTTTCAATGGGGATAAAGATCGAGTCACGGTAGTCCGTTTATCTATTTGCTTTTTATTACAATTTACACAAAAGAATTTAACTATCTTTTCAAACAGATTTTTGGAGAAAGTGCAGGTGGTGCATCAGTCCATTACCATATTTTGTCACCGATGAGCAAAGGTAATTAAATTAACGTAATTTCGCACACAAAATCACACTAAGTAATCATTCGTTTTGAAATCCAGGATTATTCAGTAATGCAATTAGCCAAAGCGGAACAGCCCTCTGCCCTTGGGCATTTAGTCGAGATCCCAAGAAACAAACCCGTCGTTTGGCAGCCATGATGAATTGCCCTACTAATGATAATCAACAAATGGTGGAGTGTCTGAAAGATGCAAATGCGACAGTGTTGGCCAGCAAGCACAAGGATTTCTTTGTACGCAAATTTACATGTTGTTTCGTTAAAAGCGGGTGACTGACTAACTTTTGTATGCAACTACAGGAGTGGAATACAGATCCAATTTCACCATTTGCACCATCAGTTGAAGTTTCTCTTAATGAAAATGATGTATTCCTACCCGACTCTCCGCATTTATTAATTAAAAATCATCCAATCAATGAAGTCCCTTGGATCATTGGCGTCGTGGAGGAAGAGGGATTATTGGATGCTGCAAGTAAGGGAATCCTGTTCAAATTTTGGCAATTCGATTAAACTTGGAGTTTCATGTATGCATGCTTTCACTTTCATAAGACCAGCCAGACCAATCACCTTTACTAACCTTAAGTACTTTAAAATTAGATATGCAAAACAAAAAATGATTTAAGGGGCGCTAAAATATTACATTTTTCAGGAATTTGCACGATATTTGTTGTGGTTTCAGTTGATTTTTGTTGTAATGATTATTCCTCTTCTTTTCAGGTATTCTTCTTGATGGAATACTGACAACTGACATGAACACTGATTGGTATCGGATTGCTCCACTCACGTTTGACTTCCGTACGACTGCGTTAGAGCCGGATGCAGTTTCCCAGCAAATCCGACAATTTTATTTTAATGGTCAAGACGTCGGGAATCAAACTCTCAAGAATCTCACAAATTTGTATTCAGATCGGTACTTCTGTCATTGTAGCCGCGTTGCAGCCCTCCTTCATAAGAAACGCAATGAAGGAATGAACATTTATTTGTACTACTTTGCGTACCGAAGTGGAGTTTCTCATTTGAATCTCATACGGATTTTTGAGCAGCTTGGTAAGTTAATACCATTTCAGTTTATGATGAAAAAGTAGATTTATAATTAAATACTTAAACCAAACTTGTATTTTCAACAGGTGTCTCAGAAGGAGATGAATTACAATATTTGTTCAGAATGAAACAATTCCGGGCCAATGAAATCAGACAGAAGAGCAAGCACTATGAGTTTTCAAAGAATTTCATCAAATTATGGCTTTCGTTTGCTAATAATGGGTAAGTAATTGGTGCCGCTTTTGTTTTACAAACTTAGGATATAAAAATATATAGTAAATATTAGCTTGTGTCTCCGTGTCCCACAACTAGTTATGCAAACTCGGAATATTGCTTAGGAGCCGGTGTGTATTTTTATATTAAGCGTATATTGTAGGGTGATAAATTTTAAACATTTGTAGAGAAAATTAAACTAATTGCCGCCACTCAAAATTTTCACTAATCATAGTCTTTAGAATATCTCAATTTAGTTAATTAACCGGCTTACTTCTTAAATTCTCCGAGTAGTAAGTTTCATTCAACACATAAATATGCCATTTCTACAACGCAGAACTAATGTGCAACATTCGCATTCCAACTGTACAATTTGGTTATTGGTTTTAGGATAAATTATTTTAATTTAATCAGAAGGTGTTATCTATAAAAAAAATAGCTGGATTAGAAATGCTCCGCTAATCAACTCATATCCCTTAATCAATTTTGCCTTTTAATTACTTTGCTCACAGGAAACCGACTGCAACATGGGGTGCGCCTTGGTCTCCAATCCAATCCATGGAATTGAAAGGAGACGTATCTCTAAAATACTACAAAATCCACTCAACCACAACAACGTTAGAGGATCCATTCGCGGCCAGAATGAATTTTTGGGATAATCTGCCCCTCAATGAACATGATGACGATTCCTATCTCTCAGTTTACAGTCGAAGTGATGATGATTAAATTTGAAAATAAAACCTATGATTCAAATAGTTCTACCGTCCACGACCTGAAAAGAATTTCTACCTTTCCAGCACGCCAAAGTCTATGATATAGAAATTTGAATAAAATGAGGGGAAACGAAGGATTCGTAGTTTATTTTACGCAAAAATTCCTAGCAAAGAGCGTTTCATCCAGTGCAGTGCAACTGGAGACAGCAATGACGACTGGAAATGCACTCCCTTGACCTTTCCGTCTAAACTGGTCTGAACTGGATTAAGTCTATGAATGTTAACAAGGGGCAAGAAAGTCATTGGGTTGCGATTGCTGTACAATTCCTTTGTTAGGAGACGAAAACGAGACTTGAAAAATTCCTGAGTCCGTTTTTTCCAGGCCGAGGCCGGCCCTCGGCCGACACGACGACGCGACGCGCCGACACCAACACAAAAGAGCCTTGGGCCTTGAACTGCCTATAAAAGGCCCCATTCCTCTGCAAAGCTTGCCTGCAATACAGAGTCCGCAACCCTGTCCGTATCGACGTCCGAAGTTCCTTTATTTTTAACTCAAAATACTTTTTAACTTAGTTCAACCTAACCCTGGTTTAAAAACACAACAAACAATGGACTCTAAAATCATCTTTGCTCTCTTCGCTGTTTTCCTGGTGGCCGTGTCTGCAGCTGATGTCAACAAAGGTAAAGTTCAATTTGGTTTTAATTGAATGCGTACTATTTTTTGAGTTGTTGGGAACAAGTGAGTCATTCACGATAGTTATTGGATGCAAGGAATACGAATTTATCTTAACGACGCAATTACTAGTTTCAAAAAATCATATTACTCTAAAAATACGTTCATAGTTCCAATGGTAAATGCAAGAAAATGGTTTTCGTCCCATTAGTAAAATCGTAACTTTAAAACTAGTTCCTTTAGTTCAAATGAAATATTTTTTTAACTTTTTTCGTCAGTCTAATCCACCCAAAATATTTAGATTTCTATTATTTTTTTTTGCCACGAAGCAACTTGCAAACTATCTTCCCCATTTCACTAATACTACTTGGTCGAATATGTATATTCATTTTCCCAAGCTTAAGATGTACGTAATATTTTTAGAGGTTTACTATCTTTAACTTACAATTGCCTGCCCAATCTCGACTATTATTTCTTAGCACACTGTTTATGTTAATTCCCTTCCAAGTCTGCCAATAGCATTTCCAGACATTACATTTCATTTTTACTTGAAAGGCTTCCCTATCAAAAGCCAACAAACATTTGACTTCGCGGAAAAAACATACTTTGCAAATAAATTCTAATCATCTTCATTTACATTCCCAGGTCCACATCCTGGGAGACGAGGACCTCTTCAGCGTTTCCGTCGTCAGTATATTGGAATGCCATCAATGTCAGGATCTAGTGCAAATGCTGCTGCCTCGTCCTTCTCATCCAACACTGGCGGTGGCGGTTATCCACCTTATGGAGGTTACGGCGGTTACGGACCCGGACCGTACATGGGTGGCGGTTACTCTGGATCAAATTCTGCTGCAAGCGCAAACGCTAACACATTTGGTATTGGAGGCTGATCCGGATGACTTATGTAAATCAAAGGACTCAAGCTCAATACAGACGACGCTATTATGGAGATGGACCACCTCCCATCACCACCGGACTGTTCCCCACATATTGATTTTATTATTTATTTGAATGAATGAATCCAAGTGTTTGACTTTGACCTGTTCTAATGTTTGAATGGAATTTTTAATGGAAGTTACAAAAATAAGAGTCCCTTTTCCTAATTTGAGCTCGCAGAGTACAAAATATATCGTGTGCGTCTTTTTAATTTGCATAGGAATCTACGTGCATTTATCAGTCACGAGCCACGGCATTTTTACTGTATGTAGGCAGGCAGGCTCACCTCGCAATCACATTTGCAAATTTTGCTGCTTCATGATTTAGAAACACTCCATCCTTCACCTTGCATCGTACATATGACCAGAAACTAAAACTATCCATCATTATTTAACTTTCCACATTACTTACAAAGTTATCAGGAATGATAAGGTCAATTCTGAGGCCATCTTATACGCACATCAGCTGTGACTGCACTTTTCCTTTTCATTTAACAAATGCTAATCACCAATGGATTATAAGCACAGCTTGCCGCTGCAACTTCGACCACGACTGCAATTTTTTGGCCACAAATGCACATTTTAATCATAAATTTTTCCAGTTCCAATCATCTTTGACTTACAAATCCCCTTGCTGGATGAAATCTCGGTGGCAGTTCCACTGAGAAAATGAATGAGATAATTTCATTAGATTGGGAGACATTTGCGTATCCAGTCCCAGAGTTGAAGCACTCCCTCCTCGTTCTTTTATTCACGGGAACTCAGTTTTTTTGTCAGGCTTGTCTCTTTGTGGTATTTTTGGATTTGCTAATTTTTGAGGATTGGCCATGAGGTTCGGAATTGTAGGAGTTGTATTGGCATTGGTTGCTGCCTCTGCGCTCGCCGCGAATAATAATGGGACTGCGAGAATCTCCAATAGCATTGAAAGGGCAACAACAGTGAAAACGACCACGACGGTGTCTCCGTATTTTATTTTTGATAGGAATCGCGTGTTTGAGGATGATAGACATTCAGATAATCAGGTACAGGTGTAGTGCCACGCCGCTAAGAAATTATTTTATTTTGATGAAATTAGTAAATATTTTCAAGATGGCAATATCACCCGTGCTTCAAAAACAAGCCGACTAAACAAACACAAATGATAATCCTTTAAAATTCATTTCTGGTATTTCAAAATAGGATAGCGCGGAGAGTGGAGAGACGACTGGGAAAATCAGTGCATCCCAAATTGACGCAAATCACTTCGCGGATGGCATTCTACAAAAAATTCGGGCCAAAATTGCAAGCAGAGGATTTGACAAAATAAAACTACCCGCGGAATCCAAGAGTTTTAACAAAAAAATTATGGGTGTCAAATTCTACGGAGAGGCGAAACTTTACAATGGAACTGTGACTGGCATGGATTCATTCAGTAGAGACGGAGACGCGGAAATCCATGTTTTTGTATGTTTAAAAAAATATTTGAAACCATTGCGCTTGCGCTGCGCTTGTACTGCACTGAATTTAACCTTTTGACATTTGTAATCCTTAGTCAAATGGGTCACTACGACTTGACTTTGGAGCTAAATTGGATGAGTTGGCAATTACTTATATGCTGAAATTGCGATTCATGGATCGACCTGCTCAGGAGACACTGAGCGCGGATTTGAACAATGTTTTATTTCACATCCGAGTCATTGTAAAACCGGACGGTCATTTAGAGTTGGGTGATTTTGATCTGAGGGATTCTGGAAATCTGCGAATTCATACAAGGGGACTTGGACCTTTCAATTTCGTCATTAATAATGTAGGTCTTTGTATGATTTTTGCACCCACATGACAATTTTGGTATTAAAATTGATTTTATTAACTGTAGTTGGCTGAGACAATCGGAAATGGAGTCAAACGGTGTGTTCTGGAATCCCTAAATGGCCGAATCAGGTCCATCATCAGCTCCATCATTAATGAATCCGTTTATCCACCTCAAGCGATTTTGGCCCTCTCTGAAATGAAGGAATCCATTTTCCAGAAATTTATTAGAATGACTAAAGTGGGCAGGGGATTCTTTGGATCCAAAGAATAATTGAGGCAAGTGTCAAACCATTTGTTTACTTACACTGTAAAATAAACGCTTCTAATATCCGTTATTTACATTTTAAAATTTTGCATTGATCTTACCTAAATTTAGTAGCATTTTATATTTAGCAACTTGTACACCGTTATTAAAATTACAAAACTTAGGACTAGTTATGTGTGAAAAAATAGTTCCAATCATGCCGTGTGGATGATATAAGTGTCTTATTTTCTTTCATCCCAGTTCCGAATCAAAACTGTGTTATTTCCCTGCAAATCTCAACCTTGACTTATTTATTAAGAATTGAACGCATTGAATGCATTGAATTGATTATTGAGGCAGGCCCGATGTCAAAATACCACGTGGGAACGTGGGATATTGTCAACCACAAACTAACAAAATACGAATCCGATACACGAGGTGAGGTGTCCAATCTCTGAATGCCTTTCCCAGCGGCTGTCTTTGCGGCTGATAATCAATGGTCCTCTATAATCGCAGAATTTTGTTATTTATTCAATGGAATGGAAGGTTTATCTGTGCGGTTTGAGTTGGAGTGAATGGAGACCAATTAGCTAATATGAACTTCACAATAACCAACCATACGGAATAGTGTGAGTCGGAATAAGTTCCTCAAGTAAAGCTCAAAAATAATCCGGAACCTATTTCTCAAGACGAATTAAATTTTTTGTCAGTAATATTTAGAGAAGCAACAGCAATATTTCACTAACTATAAGTAATGTTGTCTTTTCTGTCGGTCGTATTTATTTTTGTGACGGTGGGGGTTATCCTCGTTGTGGTCGCTGTACTAGACTCAGGTATGAATATTTTTGGTATACTGCATACTGAAATACTGATCACTGATTTTAAAATCATTAAGGATGTTTATATCTTTCTTCCGTTTTGTTTTAGTGGCTGGATCTCAATGTTGCTAATCGGCGGCAAAATAAAATTCAATTATGTAAAGAAGCAGACATGCTCAGCAAATTACAAATCGAATTCTGCAACAAAGTCTAAATTCTGGATGCAGAGTCGCACTTCGTCAGCACGAGGCTAAATGTGCTCGGCAGTCGACGGAAGGATCCCAACTGATACTTTTCTAAAGAATTAATAGTTGGGTCAAATGACTACATCTTATTAATTAAATTCATTTTGTTAAATTAAAAGCCAATTTCTGTTGTGCAGTTAATGGCGGCGGGTCGGGTGCACATTTTTCTTTGGGTTTGCCCTTACTTAACACACACATTGAACTGTATTTATAGCAATGCACATATATTTTGTTTTAGGTTTTCAAATTACGATAACAATCTGCCAAATTTGTACGTGTTTGAATTTCCGTCAATTGATTTGCTATTTAAAGAACCCATCCCATAAAGACATCATGTAAATTTTATTAATCTGTTCATAACCGGGATGCAAATACCAGTTTTACTATCCCGGGATATGTTTATCAAAAAATGTAACGAGCAGATCAATTGCCTCATCGACTCGCTTCCGATTCAATTCATTTTTGAAATCACCCCGAGCTCCAGCAAATCCATGGAACATGTCCTCAAATTTGAAATGAATGCAAGCTTCATCCCCGAGCCTTTCCTTTGCAATTTTGGCGAAGGGCAACTGTTGATTACCAGAACGAGTCAATTAATTTTGAAATACGGATAAGTCAAATAAACTACTTTGCGGCAGTTTAAGCTTAAAAATCGATCAAAAGGCAGACGTACCATGTCTGGCTCATCCTTTGTCGGCAGCAAAATCAGCGGAGATTTAACCTCCTCTGCCTCCTTCGTTTCAATCATCGACGGATGAATTAGTCCAGCACCTTTAATTTCCGGAAGATGGATTGATGCCAAGACGGAGACTTTCCCACCAAAACAAAAACCAAAAATCCCGAATGCGGTCACTCCCTCCTTTTTGTAATGTTCGAGAAGTGTCAGAAGGTCAGGTTTAATTACGTTGTCCCATGACCCCGCCTCCTTGATCCAAGTGAAAATAGAGGACATACTGGAATAGATAAAAGTTGTAAGAGTTGACTAACGGGAAACCTGACTAATTATTTTAATCCTTATTGCATTAAAACAAAATATTATAACGGAATTGAATCAAGTCATAAATTACAAACTTTTTAATTAAGTCAAATCAATGTTGTTGTAATTAAATAAATGTTCACGTACTCCTTCGGTGGGAAATTCTCGGACGGGAAAGGTTTCCCACGGAAAAAATCCGGAACAATCACCCTGTAGCCGGACCCTCCAACAATATCCGCAAATTGCAATGCATTTGGATGCATACCAAAAATATCGTGAACGAGGATCAGCAATTTCTTTGGTGTCTTATTTACAGTTTCGTAGATATTCAGATCCCCGATAGCGGTGTAGGTGCCGGTGGAGGAATAGTCGGAGCTGATTGGTTGACGGGTGCAGCACTCTTTAGTGAACGACATTCTGTCTTAATTCCACGTTTGACGTTGTCCTTTCTTCGATTGGGCTGAGCTGATTGATTACACTTTCACTTGAAGAAAGATTCGTGAAATTCACCTGGTGGGCTCGGATTCCGTGCTCGCAGAACGTCAAATAGGAAATGTGCGGATGCTGGGAAGAGAAAGCCAACCTGCACGTACACCGTATGTGTATATATATACGTTTTATTGGAAGTTATTACTTGTGGAGAATCCGCCTGGTTACAACGAATTAGAGCACAATTAAATTGATTGTGTATCTGGCATTTGCAAATACGACCGAGCGTGCCGAAACCCACAGACTCAATGCCGAATGCAATCTGCCTTGCCGAATGCAATCTGCCTGCAATGACACACGCACGTGTACCACTATAATATGTACATGTAGTACTTGTGAGTATCCTTTTACATTACATTATGTATGCCCAAGGCCATACTTTACATGATCCAAGGTCACATTTTCCCATTATTTGAACAAGTCACTACTCTCAGTCAAATTATAAGCCGCTTTTTTTTGACCCAATCTATGCTGTGCTTAAACATACATTGCATGGGCATTGATTTCTGGTTTGGGTTAGTCGTTAAGTTGGGAGCAGCTAAGTGTGAAAATATGTGTAGTACATTGAGCCGTGTTTAGTCTTAATGCTGAACCAGTACCATAATAATGCATTGTTAAAATAACTTGACAATTTAGAAATGCTGAAACTAAACTTTTGTCACTCTTTTTATTGAACGCAGATTAAAATCAATGAATCTACGTTGAATTAAAGCATATAGAAAATTTGGAGGAATTTTTTTTATTTAGAAACCAATCCATTCGGCATTCTGGGAAACCTTTGACCGAGCAGTCATACGACTTACAAATAATATTAAATACTTAATTTTTGGTCCGCATTTCAAGCTTCTCGTTCAATTTTGACTTAGAGCAACACGAATAACGTTCAATTAATGTAACAACGTAAGAATGCCTACTACGCCTTCTCCACAAGTACAAAATAACAGAATATTGTAATTAGCACAATACTAAAAGCCAAGATTCCGGCAAGAATGGCCAAACTCAAAGAAAATTCCTCATCAACGGGGTAGACTTCCCGCAAAGCATTGTCCTGCACATCACTCCTAAGCTCTTCAAAAGTTTTCAATTGGCCGACCTTGGTCACTAAACTCAAATCATATTCCCGATGCTCATGGGTGAAATTGATGGACAAATCCTCCATTCTAAAGACTTGACCCGGGGTATCCATAAATACAACGGCGACTGGATTTTGACCCGTGTGTCCCAAATTCGTCATCATTACGGCGCCCCTATTCATCTTGAGAAATTCAAAATCCTTCAAAGATCCACTCCCACCATTTACCAGCTTCAGAATTTTGCATCATTTGGATCTGTGTTCCAGGCTCAAGGTCACCAGAGGTCAATACCACGATATCACTATCCACAGGAATGACTAGAGGTAATTGTTGGAGTTTCCATTTAGTGCTAGCTGTTGAAGAAAGGCTGCGTTTCGCACGTACACTTGACCGACTAGCCCCAGTGACGGAGGTCGCTGAAAGGTCAGTGACCGCTACATCCAAAACAACTTTAAGGAACCCATGATCGGCAAGCCCATTCACAAAAACCACGCGAAATTCGTCAAAAACAAAAATCAGGTCGAAATTTTCCTCCACTATTTCCGGACTGTACATGGTTCCTTTCTTTTTTCGTATTGGAACGATGATTTCGGAAAGGTCAAGGAGTGACCCCGACTCGGCAGCAGGTTGTGGTTGTGGTGGTGTACCGGATTCAATGTCTGTTAAATGTATGTAAACGTCTTCAGTTGTGGGAATGATTTGAAAAATATTTTGGGAACTCCTTGGAGCCGTCAAGTGGGTTACGGCCCCTTCTTTGTTTCTGAGGATATTTCGCTGAGCTCCGATATTCCCGACTAAAATGGCAATGGTTTGTCCACCGTATTGGGTTGTAATTGAAATCGTAGCATTGAGACGATTCGCAATGTTCGGATAAGTATCCAGGATTTCAGACACGGACTTATCACTGACTTGGGATATGAAAGTGTTTCCCCATCTGCTGATTTTGAGCTGTGCTTTGTCCGCCGTAAATATCTTTGGCTGGAAATGGAAAAGGTCAGAAGTCGGATCAATATCCTGCAACTTGTGGGTGTATGAATCCCCGCTAACGGAAGCGACAGAGTAAACAATTCTGCTTTGATTCTTATCGTACGTCAGTTTCTCAAAGTCGTTTAGGGTTAGACTTAGAATAAATATGTGATTAATTGACGATGTATTATGAAAATCCACATCGAACGATCGAAGGGTTTGAAATTTGTAATTGAAGTCTCCTTGTGTAGCCTCATTGTGTATGATCGTTGTATCCGAAATTTCAATGGTGAGTGAATAATTGCAAGTTTTATCCTCCGGAATTGTAATAATTGAAAATCTACTGATGTAGCTTGTGTTGCAATTTGCGATAATTTCGTCGGTGCGCCCATTATCCCGACCGTGTATGTTTTGAATATTTTGAATATCGAATTCAAGTTTCCTTCCGCCGCGGCCGACCCCTTCCTCCAGGAGTAATTTTTCTTGTTGTAAATTTAGTCTAATTGTCCAATTTGAACTTGATAATTCCAAACTTGTATCTTCAATCGTCAACGAGTTACTTCCGCCGAATCCATCGATTGTGCCAGGGAAATCGTCTGACCTTTGACCCGTGGACGCGGTCGAGGACAGTGACAAAACAAACAAATCATCCAAATCACCTCCAATGTAACGGCGTGGGGCCGCGGACTCCAATAAAACAGATGAATTAATTTTGAATATATTTTTTGCAAATTGTAGACCATAAAGCGTATTATTTCCACCGGGATTCTGGGATTGGATGATTGCCACAATTGTGCCGTCGGATCCAATTTTAATTTCCGATCCATCTGCTGTCATAATTATGGGTTGGGAAAAGAAAAGTTCACCTGGACTCAAGGGTCTGAGTTGGTGGGAGTAATTATAAGTGCTGAATTGCACTATTAGTAGTTCCTTCGTGTCTAATTGAACGCTCAAGTTGGAAATATCAATGAGGGAAAATGTGTGGAGGAAATGATGCACTGCAGCTGAATTTGAGCTGTAATTAATCGGAATTTGGAATTGTTCAATTGTTCGTATTTCGTAGAAAAAATTACCACGTCTAGCTGAATTTAAGACGGAAGTCGCGTCATTGACAACAATTCGAAGATTCGGTGCGCATGCTTCGGAATCTGGAATAATTATTGAGTCGGTATTTTCAGGTGATCCACCTCTTCCATTGATGTATTCCGTGTCACATCCTGCGATGACCTCATCCGCTTTATTCTCACGCCCCAAAAAGTTTCGCACATTTTCAAATTTGATTTTGATCAAGTCCACGCTCTCGCCATTCAAAACTAAATTGTCCAAATTTGAATTTAATCGTAAATTAATTTTTAATTTGACACTGTCCAGCTTGCCCAAGACTAAGAGATTTCTGGCTTCGGGTATCCCACGGATAAATCCCTGGACAGAAATATCCTCCAAAATAAAACTGTTTTCACTCCCTCCTCCAGCACCTGTGACATTCCAGTTACCGGACTGCAGCAGAAACACGTTTGTGAGTGCTGGGAATCCAACCCGTTGATTTATACTGTTATTCAATGGAGATGAGTCATTCAAATGATGCACAATGACAGGTTCCCAATCTGAAATCCGGATTTCTGATTCAATTTGATTATCGGATTTAGTCACAAATCTTGGCGAATTACTCCGCGTCCGCCGGTTATTTGCATTGGCTATTGGGTACGTTTGACGTCGTCCGGTATTTTCACTTACAACTAATTTTAATGCAGTACGGTCAACAGATATGGCTTTCACCGTCTCCAAACGGAATCCAAAACTAAACAAATGTTCAGCTGATTCAAGAGAATCTAGGCTGATATTAAATACTGTGTGAATATTCGCTGGGATGTCGTACATAAACTTTCCACTTCTTGCACTATTTTGAATTATGGTGAAATTATTCAGTTGAACATGCAGATTTCGGTTTGTATGACCAGGACAATCACGGATTTCAATTTTATCGTAATCAGAGGTCACCGATCCCATGACCCCAGGACTAATCCCACTTCCTCCTCTCCCATTCACGGCTTCCGTTTCACAATCGCAAATGATGTGTTCGGATCGACGTGACCTGCCAATCACACTTTGGAAGTTTCGAAGAGTCGCCGTCTTGTAGGGATTTCCTTGAATGTGTCCATTACTCAAATCAATCACAATTTGACGTCCAGACCTGCCAAATTGATCCGCGACAATTAAAGAATTCCGATTTCCCTCACCATCCAAAAGCCCACTGAATTCCCCGCCAACCAAAATGAAAGTGTCACTCGCGTTACCCCCCAAGTAAACCTTGTGTCCAGCGCCGACGACAAATAAATTGGAAGCATTTCCAAATCCAATTGCCGAATCCGTTCCATCTCCTAAACTTAGGATATTAATTCCATCACTTCCACTGGTTGAACTCGAAAAATGTGAGTTCTGGCCCAGGGCTCCGCTGCTGCTGCTGCCGCCTCGACGAATCCCAATTGCATTTTTGCAATAAAATTGTTTATTCGCAACCTCCGATTCCGTCCCCGATGATTTGTCCAAATTCCCAGGCTGACAAAATACTTCGGGAGTAGCCTTAGCCGCCACATGCGTGATTTTAACGTCAGGTCTCGCCCGATCCAAATACACATCGTACACATCGTTGTCCAACCTCACAACACTGTCATCCTGCATCCCAAAATCCTGATCACAAATTTTATCACAGAAAAGTGTAAAAATGAACAAGGCACATTTGACAGTAATGTCTTTGCGACAATTCCTTTGTTCGTATTTGACGGAGGGAAGGACGAGGGATTGGATGTTATCATTTTCAGCCAGAAATCGTGTCGCGTAGTCCACAAGTTCGTTGTTCCCGGTTTTGGTGCCGACGAGGATTTGGACATCCTGGGATGGCTGGTAGCGAAGAAATGCCCGGATCCCTTCCTCAAATCTTTCACCGAAGGAAAGGGGCATGAAATCGTCAATATTACTCACGATTTCTACGGATTTCAAAATTCCATCCACGAGACCGATGAAAATATCAAGACCAACGGCAAATGCTTGGGCTTGAGGGCCGAATTTCCCGTCCACGAGTTCACTCAGGCTCCCTGGTTCTCCGATACTGATTTCTGAGAAAATTTTCTTAATGTGTTCTCCGAGTGCAGTCCAATTTCCTTTGCCGACTTCTTTGAGGGTTCTTGTGACGAACATTGTGTACATTTGAAACTCAGCGGCGATTCCGACTCCTCCGGACACGGGTTTCATTATGCCCAGGGCCGTTTCCATAAATTGGCGGGTTAAATTGTATCCGTCTATGGAAATGTGATCAGCAGTTCGATTCATGAAACCGAGGACGAGGGAAGTCATGAAATTCACACTGGTTTCGTCATTTTGAATTAGTCCGGTTATTAAGTCGTTGGATGCTGTAACGAGAAAATCCGAGTCTTCGTCAAACGCATTGGAATTGGCCCTAAAATCGGGGAATAATTGGGGAGTTGGGACAGGGTGATTCCGAATGGCAGAAACAAGGGCGGATGGGCTCAAAACTATTCGGGAAATATTTAGATTTCCCGCCATGTCAGAAAATATAAGTTTGAAGATATCACCATTTTGAATAGTTGTAGTGACTGTTGATACAATTTCTGAGTAGTCTTTCTTCAGTTGCATTTCAGCAAGGATTTCCAGTTTCCGAATTGCTGGTTTGGTTCCATTCACTTTGTCCCAATTTTGAGCCACGACGGCGTTGAGGAGGAACTTCTGAATAAACTCTGATCTACCCTTTAAGTATTGGACGAATTTATCTGCGTCGATAGTTGAAATGTTTGAAAAACCCGCACTCGCACTGGCCGCAGGGTCATTTGACTCAATTTTTCTCACCAATTCTTTGCAATCCGTGGAATTTCTGTGATAATTTACTAGGTCACAAATCTCAACATCAAGAACCCCACTTTCTTCAACTTCCAGACTTTCCTGGAGATAGCAAGTTATCACAAACAATACGTTGATCTGAGCAAAATTCAAACTCTTTGCAAATTTCATGTTGAAATCAGTGTTGTCCAACTGTGCTGCGCAATTCGACGGCGCCGAAACAAAGGCGAACCAATGTAAAAAAAACTGATGATAATTCGCCTTTTAAACAAGGGCGAGGAATAGAAAATGTGTGAGTAATCTTCCGGGAAACTTCAGATTATGTCTGCGTGTATGCAAAATTGCAATTGCGAAGTTAAATTAATTCCTTGGACTATTTTACCACCGTGCGGGCGTCTAATCGGCGCTACTTCTTCTTCCAAACTTCCAAAGTCAATATGAAATTCTCTCGTGTCGGTGCATTTATTTGCGAGTCATTAGAGTTCATGTTTGCGACGCGACGCCGGGTTGGCAAGCCTTGCTGCTTTTGGCACTTGGCACTGTGTGCAGTTTTTTTCGTGCCTAAGATTACATTGTGTACTGACGCGAAGACGCGATGGGAACTCAGGTACATTCGCAAAAAATGCGGAGCAAGTGCTTTCTGTTTGCATGCAAAAAAGTCAGAGGAGCGCAAATTTGGTTCTATGACTCATCATAAGGATTTTCGCAATAGATTAAGATTAGTCATTCAATCCACTTTGCCACTCCGCCTGCGTTTCCAGGCTGTGACTGTCCTTTCTTGAAGATCAAACCCGGTCGGCAGTTAGGGGTTAGGGCATGCGAATTTGTGTGCGCAGTGTTCTTTCCGGCTTTGATTACAAATTCGCAATGAATGCGGGGCGAATGTCCTCTGCCCTGACAAATTGTACTTCGAATCTTAACCCAATTGGGCTTATTTGTTGTGGTGTGATGAGTTTTTAATTTAGAATTGACAAACAAACTTCAATAACAAAATAATAAGCAATTATCAACCAAAAGATAATTGCTTGCTTTCGCTTATAGAGCACCACTTGCGACCACAGCCCTCATACATAGTATAATTATTACAATTAATACTCATATTGCTGCAAAATGGTGATTAAAAATTCCCAATGTTGTAAGTAATAACTGTGTGCGTGCTATGTTTGTAAAGTCATTTTTCAAATAGCTCCACGATTACTCTGACCCTATTCCTCCCGATGTCCCTTTGTCAGAGTTCATTTATTTTACGTATTTCAGAACACACTTGTAATGACATTAGCTTTAATACCCATTACTAATAGCAAGAGGAAGTAGACAAGAATAGACCAATGTGCTCAAAAACCTATTTTGTGTTTATGGCTTTTTGATGATATAAATCCGCTCAATTTATTTAATTACACTGCTTTAAACGTACCACAATTCGAAGTTCCCGATTGCGCGTAAGAGTAAGATCAAAGTAGATTAGTTGTACATGAATGCACTAAATCGTGCAGCTCGTTAATTACTTTATCCAGGAATTCCTTATTTCTTAATTTGGAAAGCCAATCCTTTGGAAGGTTCTTTGCCCCCAGTCGGCAACCGAGCAAAGCTCCAGCCACTGCACAATTTGTATCTGCATCACCAGCCTCCAAAGTCAACTCCGTTATAACAGTTTTAAAGAACTCAGGTTCCGTCATGTCCTTCGGCTTTGACCTCGTAGCCGTGTAAATCCCAGCCCCCAAACATTTGAATGTGTAACCAATGGCCTTCCCTTCTGCTAAATTCAGATCCGAGATTTTGGGTGGGAAACAATGGGATTTTAAATCCTGGACCCAATCCGTGTCTGTGTCATTTGGACAAAGGTGATTCCCGGTCACCATAAAACTGTATTTATTCACCACGTCTTCACACAACGACATCATTTTTTCATCGGCTCCAAATGTGTCCATGCCCGGTGGAATCATTTTGGGTAATTCTGCGGGGATTTTCGCCCGATTTTCATCACGATCCTTGGTTTCTGGAAATGGATAAAACCCCAAGGGCAACTCCGGTGATGGAATGACGGGGGTTGATTTACGAAAATATGAGGTAAATTTTGAAAGACGCCCTTTGTTTGGTTTTTCCGAACTTGGATTCGATGGAATTGGAAATTTCTCCTTCGGTTTTGGCACGATGGATGGAAATGGTTCGGATTCTGTTTCATATTCAGTTCCTTGAAGAAGCCACTTTGTTGCCTCGTCCACGTCTTGAATAAGATCGGAATCAGGATAATCTTTCTTACAGGAAATTAAAAGTCGAGATATTATCACAGATACGATGACGGCACTTGTAACGGATCGTGGATCAGCATGGGTCACTTTGGCAGCATTTAACGCATTTTGAAACACTTGTCTTTCATCCCAAAAAAATGGGATCCCAAGGACAGCTGTCCTCATAACAGCACCATTTGCGGCCAAATTTCGTTTATTTGTATTCCATACGTCATAGGCTGCTCGGTGTGGATCCTCAAGGAATTCTGGATGACTAAATACGGAGCCAACAGTAAATCCAATTCCACAAGCATTTTTGTTCAGTTCTGGAAAACCGATTTTGCTCCATTCAAGGATGCAGTGGGCAAAGTGTGCTGGAATCAGTCGTCCGTTTGTGGCTAGTATGGATTGGAGAATGAGGAGAAGTTGGTCTGAAAAATAAATTGTTGAGTTTGACCCACATTGTAGAGCAAAAGTTTAATATTTTGAGTTGAGTGCAATTTTACCAGTATCATCAGTAAAGTCATTCTCACTCCATCTGTTTCGGTGTCCATCCCTCCAAAATTCAAATCTGCACAAGATTTGTCAATGTAATAATTACTAATTGTTCAAATTTTACTTTATAAGTTGGACAATTTAAAAGTGCACAAAGCGACATACCCTTTTGCACCGCCAAATTTAATTGGTCCAACTCCATAGAAATGTCTGGCTCGTTCTTTCGTCATGAATTCAGTCGCAAGGCCAACTGCATCTCCAAGGGCAGCTCCTGCACCCAAAATATGAATTATCGAGAATTCAAATTTGTGGTTGGCTCAAGCTATTCAAAACAAAATTTAGTGAATACAATTGTTACCATAAATACAGCCCTGAATCCGGTCAATCAATTCCATTTTGTAGTGATTTAGCTTTGAAATCAAGTTGTTATATTATTGACAAGCTTCATGCACTTCTCGTCCGTATTTTGGCAGACTCGGATTTACACTGCTACATAGTAAGTATAATGTGAAGTGTATAGCATAGTAGGTATGCTCCTACTTCTATGCATTGAAATCGCTGAATGAAAATCTTCTCTTTTTTCCTTTACAATGTGTCTGTGCCTTGTGGCAAAAAATTGCCAACCACATCAGCAGCGTAGCTAAACACAAGATGCGTAAACAAACTTTTCCCTACAAGGTGGGGCCATACTTCACGGGATTTCCAAAATATTCCTTAGCAACCATAGACATTTGAGACAAATTTCACTTTATGGCTTGTAGAATTACAATTAATAGGAATTTCAACCTTCCAAGTGCCAGTTAGCCTCATTGTAGACTATACATGGCGTACGCTGCCCTGAATGGCCAGAAATAATTCGCAGAAAAGTTTGCCAGGTTTTTCCATAAGCCCTTATGTAATTTTTGGTTGAGGTCAAACCCCCATAAGCGTAATGTTAATTTGACCTCAATCAACAACAAACA
>JAAXYW010000470.1:0-36707 GCA_036851895.1 Orthonychiurus folsomi | reverse complement strand
ATATACACGCAAGGGGAAGGTGAGCGTTTCATCTTCATTTTTCCTTGGGACTCATGGGTTGCGGGCAGCCCCTCTAAACAGTGAAACCGAAACTGAAGGACTATTATTGCTTTTGCCGATAAAAAAGAGTGTACTCCTCATTGTGAGAAAGGGTATAGAGTAGAAAGCAGAGTAGTTTGGCACTTTGGTGGAAAGGGTGGGAAAGTCTGAGCCTTGACGCGACGTGGGAACCATTTTCCTTCCGGAGGAACCAAGATAAACGAAAAAAATGCGGGAAGGGAAAACGGGGAGAAGCAATCTTCACAAGTCTCTGTGAAAATTGAGTTTATCATCAAATCCATTGCAGTAGTAGAGCTACGAGTGTAGGAGAGACAAGGGGCACACCCGTTGATGAGTTTATGGCTCAAATGTAATAATAGATGAGAGCACCGACCGTCAAAACATGCCAGGGACCCACCAAGTCGGTGAAAGGTAACACGATAGGCGGCCTTGTGATATGTGATTGGATTTGGAGCAAAGTTGTTGAGAGCCTTTTCCTTTAGAAATATTTTGGGCACCATAAACGTTGAGAAAACAATCCTTAGCCATTTGAAGTCTGAAATGACCTATGACCTAATCTCAGTTTTTCAACTTAATTTTACCCAAATAGGTTTATTGCCGTGCTAATATTCATTTTAATTTAGTATGAATTCAAATATTGCAACAGGTTTAAAATTGTCCTTGAATAGTATGAGGTAAAAAATAATAATTAAATAAGAATATATTTATCTTACCATTAGATTTCCGTGTCTCATCAAAATTGAAAGGTGAGTCATTCCTTGGGCCAAGTCCATTGGCAAGACTCCCTGAGGATGGCTTAGAGCTGAGACGCCTTCGACTCTTGGAACCAAAATCCTTCACTTTGCCAAACAAAGTTTTGGGCTGTTGTGTCGCCGTGAATGAGTTTTCCCTCTCCTCATCCTCTGCCGCTGTTTGAGAAAGTCGAAGGTGTTGGTTTTGTTCCCGTTGAAGGTGTTGTTGGGAAAGGAAATGTTCCGTTTGACTGCCTCGACTGCTGTTCGTTGTTGAAGACGCAGTGGACGAGTCACCGCCGCCACCGCCACCGACTGAGGATGACAAGAGCTCACAACCCGCGTTCTGCTCCAGGGAAGAAAAATAGACAAGAAACAAAGACAAATAAAACCAATTCTTCGCATTTCTTCAACTTAAGGCAACAAGGATGAGAGAGGATTGGGACAAGTCTCTTAAGGGAAGGATGCGGTGGGTATAAGAGGGGAGTGACAGATAAACAAAACAAACTTCATAAATAAACCAGAGATTACATTATTAAGAACGTGCTTGTCCTCCAATTCGCACTGCCCTAAGAAGCTATACTTTGCTACCTTCCCTTAAAGCACGGAGTTCAATGTTTCACGACATCTAAAATACAGTATATTGCCTTTACAGTCCAATGGGAATATAAATCTAAGGCAATGCGAGTTTCCCAATTCCAGTTTTGCCCGTCATCGGGTACACCCCCAAAAACATCTTCTGGTTTCAACAATAATTCTGGTAATGCAAGAAATCCAAACTGCCGCTTTAATACAAACTAAGCCTAAAAACTCAAATTGCTGTTTCAAGCAAACATACTTCGAAGTAATATAATACGGCGTTGTAATTAAAACTAAAACTTGGTAACATAAAGTATACCACCGTACGAGCTGTATTCCTCATTCCCATCTCCATGCACCCACCCTTACCCTTACATAAACACCTGTCTTGAATGTATCCTGAAATCAATGGAGATTTGATTTGAGAGTTTAACTTTCTTTCCAGTACAAAATCCCCACACACGCTGCCTGCCAAGTCAAATGTGCAAAATTGAAACACTTGAAGCTCGCGTCCCGTGCCCAATAATAAAATCGATTCACTCAGATTTGGAAACTCGAAAAACTGAGACGTACGGAATACAATTTGAGAAGCCTGAGCCTTGCCTTCAGGCCCAAAAACCTGTCACACAATATGAGATGAACGTTAAATCCTTTCCAGATCAATAACTCGGCAACTTTGACCAGATTCCCCCCTTACAAATCAAAGGGAATGGACCTTATGTCTAAAAGCCGGCCTAACTTTTACTTTTACGTCCTTTTCTTAAGCCGTGATTCTTTAGTTCTTTGCCGGGAACCAGATTCCTTTTCCTTCCACCTGAAATCACAGCAGAATTAAATATCGGGAGAAATGAGAGAGCCAGAGCAGGGGCCAAGCCAGCTGTATTCTTCCAACCATCTCCTATTTCTCCCGACGAAGGATCTTAAAGCTTGCCCCGAATTTATTTTATATTGCTTCTCGTCCGTGATTTTCTTTTCCTCAACACAGGAAAGACGGCAGTCGACGCGAGCCCTAAGTCTTAGCATGGGGGAAGCTATTAAAACCGGCAACACAAAGGAAATGGGGTAAAAATCTGTTGAAAATTGTATGAAAAGTTCGAAATTGGAATCTTGCTCTGGCCCAGTCCAATAGCTTGCAATATTCTTTAGTCTCACAGTTTCTCAGTCAACCTTCGTATCAAGCACAGATTAGAGATTTTGAAAGGATAAGACTAAAGACAAATAGACATGATAACTCCTTGGTCTCTTGTGTAACAATAACAAAATACAAAGTAATAATTTATATTAATCTGATCGTAAAGAAAAACAATGGTGGTTTGTGCCAACCCACTTAGTTAACCAACCAAGAAAGTGTGTGTTAATAATTATTATTAGTCGCATTGTTCTCTCCTGTGTTCATACTTGTATCCGTCACGAGCTTTGCTCCCCAGCCATGCAACAGCGGAAAACTCTACAAAATTTTTGATGCATGGCTTATGCAAACTTTTTTTTGTAAGAAACAAATACCACAACCAGAATTATGATGTTGCTAATAATAGGAGGGTTTGCTCGACGGAAAAATGTGAATTTTATTATTTTCGCATGCGACTTTCCTTGCAGGACAGGAACATTACAGGATGGTTTTGCTATTTGTGAATGTGATACAACATGCAATGTAGATCAGCTGGGGGATTTTATTTTTATTTGCATAAACGCAAAATCAAGTCATATCCAATGTTAAATGTGGGTAATCTTCATTGCTAGTTTTTTTTAACTGTAGTTGAAAGGTGAAAAGTACAGCTGTTACTGTAAATGTTAACAGGTTCAAAACAACATTTTTGAAATCGACAACAAACTTTAACGTAAACTTTTGCAAGTCCGGGAATGACATTGCCAATCTTCCCACCTACAAATTGGAAAACATGTTATGAGACTTGTTTGATCAAAAATTGGATACTTGTAAGCCCACTTTTACTACTACTAGTGCCAATTTAAAGTTGAAAGTCAAGTACCCATATTCGCTTCTCCTCGTTTATCGCAAACATGTTGGTTTGAGCGTGGGTGGGATAGCAATAGAGTACGTAGCGTACATTCGTGTAAAACGCTTGGAATAAATAGAAGATGGAAATGGGCGCCTAAATCTGACCAAGAGGGAGAGAAACGACACTCAGGCCAGAACGTGCTTCCCATTCCAAAATAAACTTTTGACTTCCACCAATACAAAGGGTGGACTACGACTAAGGGAACATTTCGCACGAATTCACTCACGCCAAAAGTCCAAAATGGAAGAGAGCGGAACGTGGGCTGAACCCCCATGGAATTTTAAAATAATTTCTCTATCCCAGCCCAGGGCCACCCCATCCTAAATTATCACTCATTCTCAAAGAATACCCCCTCACATGTTTTGACCTGACTCCCACTACCATCTCAAATGGGAAAAGAGTAAAAAGACAGGAAGCCCGGGGCCCTGTACTCAGAATACCAATCCGGGTTTAATCCGATTTTCATTAATAAACGGCTGAATGAATTACGTTCAATTTCCGGTTGAACATTTACAGAAACTCAATTCCCCGGAATTATCCCATCTGCTTCGAACAGCAGGATTCCAAACACAAAATGAAAGGAATTGAAGGCTGGACTTGGAATTGTGAATCTAATTTGCATCAAAAAACCTTCATGCTGTTCAGATTTTCCAAAATAATAATAATTGGTAAATACTCAAAGAACAGTTTTATCCAACCCGTGGCCTGATTGGAATTCATCCCAACCACCTTTCCTCCCCTCCCATTGCGGAAAAAGAAAAATAGGTGACTTTAAGAAAACGAGGACTGAAAAGCCAATAATCCCTTTTCAAAGTGAGTCATTTGTCCAAGTTCCATCCTAAAGCACTTCCGGCAGCACATTTGAAAGGAAGGAACGTGTCAATCCTCCTTAAATAACTCCAGGATGATTTGCTCTGCCTGTGTGAAACCCGACCAACACCAAACCAAGTGTCAAATGTAAATCTACAAAATTGCCAATACCTGCCCTGCCTATTCCTGAGCTCACTTTTGAATTTAGTTGTGTCTTATTTCTTATTCATAGGAGGGGAGATGTGCGTGCGTGTAGGGATGTGCATACCTTTTGAGTGTTTTTGTCATCCTTTGCATACAAATCTGAATAATCCACAGACGAAGTCTTCGTCGTCGTCGTATTTTCCTCCACCCGGGCTCTGTTGATGTCCGATGACTTCGACTCCTTCCCCTGGTCCACCCGTAATGATGATGATGAAGATGAGGCAGGAGATTTGGACGGCGGGAGTGTCATGGCCACTGCCACAACCACAACTTTCTTCTTTTTCTTTCCCCTCGTTTTCAGTTTTGTCTTCTTGGCCGTCGTAACATTCCCTTCATTTACAGTCTCCACCACGTCCACGACGTCCGCCTTCTCAATCACCGTCCCATCATTCGTCTTCATCAACTCCCCACTGGATAAATCCAGCGTCACATCATCCAAATCCTTTGGTGAGAAATGTTTTCTTCCTGCTTGGTAAAAACTGGAAAAAATATTTGTGTTCACATCCAGCTCTCCCGCCAAATCCACCGCGGGCTCGTCGAAGGGCAAAATTGGATGTTTCTTGTCCTTCCGGAAAATCATCCTTGTCGTCTGTGTCTACGACAGGAATGGTTGAGGTCACGAGGATCTCCAAGGCTGAAATCGGAGGTTTCCCACTCCCAACTTTATTTTTCTTGACCCGAAATGACCTAAAGAAGTTAGCCACACTTCCAGTATCTCCCAGTGTCATCGGCCTTTGTTTTCTTGAACGAACGTCTTTCGTCCCTGTCGTTTTTGTTGTTGAGGACGCTCCGGCCATGACGGGTGAAGGCGAACGTCCTTGCATTACTGCATGAGGATTTTTCTCCGAATTCGGTCCAGCACTCGTACTCCTTTTGAATCCCTTCGTAAAAAACTTCCAAGTGGATCTACTACTTCGATTCGACTTCTTTGTGACAGCCTCACTCCCATTTGTCCCGTCACTCACATTTTCAATTTTCTTGAGCGGCGGCGACATTGTTTGAGTGGCTGGTCCACTACTACTACTTCCACTTGGACTTCTACTTCGCCCTTGTTCGTAACCCGGGTTATTTTCAGAGCCTGTCGTCGTCGATTCCATATCAAATAGTGTTGACGTTGGAGACACAGAGGAGCGGGCACTCGTTCCTTCACTTCTACTAATTTTGGATTTGGATTTCTTTTTNGTGTTGACGTTGGAGACACAGAGGAGCGGGCACTCGTTCCTTCACTTCTACTAATTTTGGATTTGGATTTCTTTTTCCTACTTCGTGCCATAAGCTCCGCCCATACTTTTTCCGGAAGGGAAATGGCTCTCCTTTGGGAATGAAGTGGTCGAGGAGTCTCACAAATTTTATCTTCTTCATCACCAAAATTATTACAAGTGAAATGAAGGCGGTCACGATCCCTATCACGATTTGACCTACTACAATCCGACTGATGGGCACAATTACAAATTTTGTCTTTCCCGCCACGAAATCTTCGTAGCCCTTTGCCCCTCCGCTGTTCCTCGGACTCGGACTCTGTCGTAGAGTCCGTTGCCGTCGTCGTCGCAGCAAAGGTGACGACGGAATTAGTTTTCCTTGTTGGATTTGATGGAATTAGGACGTGACTCGTGTCCACTTGGATGGATTTATGTGGATGACGGCCACCACGGCGTGCCGCCAAAAATACAGAATTACGAAGGTTTGTGAGTGAAATGTCATTATTTGAGGAAGAGAACCAATGGAAATCCTCACGCTCTGGCAATGGATCCAAATCGAAGTCTGTCTCAATTTGATGGTGAACGGTTTTCGGGGAACTACTTCGACTTCGACTCAAACGACTGCCAGCTCCATCGTCTAAGACGTCTGAGTCTTGACTTTTGGACGATGGAACTTCATCAACCTCTGTCCTCGTCGTCTCTCCCGATTCTTTCATGTCATTTATCATTTTTCACACAATAAACCCTCCGAGGGTTCAAACAACTCACTTTCACTCTTAATATTTCCCCGGGAAGGAAATACTATGGGTTGGAAAAGCTCCCCGATGACACTCACTTAAGAAAAAGTCAAGTCTTTTCCCGTAAAACTTAAAATTCTACACTCGGTTATTACTCTTGGTGACTTACGTTACGTCCTACGTACGTTAATCCCTAAAGCCTGGATTCCTTCTCAAGAAAAATTACAAAGGGAAATGGGACTGGCTGGCGGCGCGGCGACGGTTCCTAATCCCACGATTATTTTTTCAAGACAAATTTTGATGGGATCGAGTGGAATGCCCGATAAGAATTAAAACTTCACAACCACTCGAAGGAATCAACATGAATTATTTATTTATGACGACAGAGGAAAACTTGCTGGGTAAAATGTGAATGATAAGGAGGACACATGCCATGCATGCATGCGTACGAGCATCCAATGCAATGACAATGGCGATGCAATGGACGGGAAGTCAAAATGACACATTTTTCAGGAGCAGAAATGTGTCAGTTGAGTTAGTCAAAGTACCACTATCCATTTTCATTACTCATTCAATGTCTGAAAATTGATAAGAGTGCTATAAATAATAACATTCACTTCGTTCACATCTCGTCCGGGCGCGGGCGGGGCGGAGTTCCCGAGAAATCCTGGTTATCGCACAATTTGTTTAGCTTAAATGGGATGGGAGGAACAGATTTGTCATACTTTCCACGGATGAGATTTAACACCCCCCAAGCTGTACGACCGGGTTCTTCTCTTTCACTGTGAAACCGATAAATTTCAATCCAGTTTCACTTGGAGGATGGAGAAGCACTGGTCAAAGTATTTTCCGAAGCGGATTAAATCCATTTAGTCTCGAGGAAATAGGAATAAGTCAAAGTCACTGCCTTTCCTCCTTCCCTTTAGTAAAATTTGCACTATTTAGTAGTTCCTTTTCGCAGAAATTTGCACAAGTTCCTGGGAAAAATCCCGCTAAGCGAAGCTTAAACTCCCTAGAGCGCCTTAAATTCAGATCTTTGTAATTGTTATATGTGTGGCTGTCATGGCTTGACTGGCTTAAAGGCTGGTTACGGACAATGGGATGAAAAAACAAAAAGACAGGTGAGGATTGGAGAGTAAAGTAAATATACACTGTACAGTGCTTAATGCAGGAGCATGGATTTTCTTCGCCTTGATGAATAATATTCATGCCAATCCATGTCATCATGATCGCAGTCAGGCCAAGCATGCATATCCGTGAAACCCCCCGACCAGAATTCAATTTAAAAACCAAGACAATTTTCCTTTACTCCTGGTAAAGCAAGTAGGTTAAATCTACTCAATAGGGGTTGGTCAAAAAAAAAAGAATGTGCTGTGACTCAATACTTCAAATACTTGTGAAATGGAAAAAGTGCAATTAGCGGATGCAATGGTGTACATACACATACAACGAACAGTTTAAGAAAACTAATTAAGCAAAAGTACAAACATGCAAATTAAGTATTTAAAAGATCGGCGGTCAACTTCGTTTTATGAACTGGAATATTTTATGCGATTATTCCGATTAAACCAAAACAACAACCGGATATTTATTGAAAGTAGAGAAAATCCAGCCTTGAAATTTTGCAGGGCTTGGATCCTATATTCTACAATGAACACTCGTTGAATGTCAATTACAATATTGTAGCTTAAATCGCTTGGTTTCCGACGAGATAAAATATTGGCAAACTGGCAAACACATACAAGAAAATGTGTGCTACTACTACACAGTCAAATACTATAGCGATGCTGTCGTTTCCCTTGGGTTGTTGATCTTTCCCCCAAATCTTTAATTAAAGTAATTGCATGGGAAGCATCAGTCCAACGAAAAGCCATTACATATGTTTAGGACTTAAAAGAAACAAAGGAGAAGCATGTTATACAATTCATTCATTCAAGACTCACTTCAAGAGCAGTCGACTGACTAAAGATAACATGTGTAACACACAAATGTTAGCAAATTGAGAAGGATTCAATGAACTTCATACACAATGCATTTATTCTTAAAATGTAGTTTTACGAGTTCATGTACTCTCCATTTCCACAAATGGATTCAAACCAAACCCCCCAAATCCAAACAACTGCTGATTGACACAAAGTAAGGCTTGGGGGGACTACAGAATCCTCAAACAAAACGAGATTTGCAAAACAAATTAGATTTACACAAATGTGTAAGGCGGAAGGCATCCTACTAAAATCAATCCAATTATTTGATTAGGCTTTTGACAGTAGCGGAAAGGAAAATGAGAGGCAGAGAGAATTATTCATTAATTCATACGAGTGATTTACCTGTACCAACTGTCATGTACTCCCATGCAAGTCAATGGTCCCTAAACTCAATTTGGAAATTCCCAGCTCTTCCGACATTTACATTTTGTGTTTAATTAGAGACACATTTTCTTATTGTCTTTGACTAATGGGACGGGGTTGGGACACGGGACGGAAATGAAAAAGAGCAGGAGGGTTTACCCGGCACTTACGACATAGTCTTGTGTCTAGAGACCATTTATTTAGGACAGCAAGTACTTCCCTTCCGACATCACAAACTTAAATGAATTAATGTCAGGTAAAGACAGAGGAGAAGGCTTTCTTCAGGCCAAATGGATGGGTGGAAAACTCAAGGGAAAAGAAGGAAAGGTAGACACGAATAAAGAAAATGAAGAGGAGTGACACAAAAGATGGGAAAGACAAAGGAAGGAGGGAAATTAGAATGAGGATTCTTGAGCAAGATGAATTCATTCATCTGAATAATTTTCATGGTGGGACCTCTGTCTTGGAATTTTATGTCGGAAAGCGTTAGGTGAACAAAGATAAGGGAACCAAACATGAGAAGGATTGCATTGAGATGGATTTTCTACTTACGTGCACCAATATTTTCTAAAATGCTACTAATAAGTTTCAAATATTGGGAGGGCTATGAAGAAAGTCACAAGTACAATGCATTTGGACATTTGATATGGGATTTCTTTCCTCTAAGTGTAACAAAGTACCAATTCAAAATTATACCGCATAAGAAAGAACACATGCATTGATTGGCAAATGCACATAGAGCATTAACGCTACAAAGGTACAAAAAAAGTTGATATTTGGGAATACCTTTCAGAAACTTTAGCAATGTGACGATTTTCACGTTTAGAGTCTGCTTATGCTAATGAATAATGAAAACCCTGCAGAAGTGACTATGAGTCACCAAGTGTATTTGCATTAAGCCATCC
The DNA here is from genome assembly GCA_036851895.1 of Orthonychiurus folsomi. Classification (NCBI taxonomy): domain Eukaryota; kingdom Metazoa; phylum Arthropoda; class Collembola; order Poduromorpha; family Onychiuridae; genus Orthonychiurus; species Orthonychiurus folsomi. The sequence continues at coordinate 27,116 of JAAXYW010000470.1, read as the reverse complement.
AAATGCACTTGTGTCTACAAACCTGGCAATGCCTGATTTACTAACTAACGCCAATTTTGAACAGAAACTGAATAAGTTTAGAGAAATTATTAAGGTATATTAATTTATTCCTGAACGTCGTTAAAGTTCAAGAACTTTACATTCGTGCAAATGGCAAATGGCTTGCCGAGAACGGCTGCCAAAAACCGGTTATTAAATTGCAAAAAGTTAAAAATGCCAATTCTCCGCTCCGGATAATAAATTTCAATAATACATTACTTTATACGAGTGCCCATTGGATTTAAAACCTTCGACAGCCACACACATTTACAAATCCTTTCCATTCCCTCAAACTAATTCTAACACTCTGGCACCGTACCGGTGATCTAACCGTAAAACTTAATGGAGCCACTGAACTCAACGAACAACTGACACCTTGCTCATCACCTTATCACCACACTGTAATTAACACGACACAAAATAAGCCACAATCACTTGATTTTATCTACTGATAGTATCATTTAAAACCTAATTTCTATATCACATTCCTTCACAGATTGTAAATATATTATTTAAGATCAAATTCAAAGGACTGACTGTGGTGTGACTATCCCAACTTGATTTGAAGGAGCAACTCTTCGTCACAATTGCAAAGGAAACTCCTTCCTTCAAGAAAAGTGCCAGAGGACATGTTTTTTTTGTCAGCCACGACCACGACGTCGGGAATTGTTGAGCGAGTTCCCATCATAACTGTTGACTCTCATACGATTGGGATGGGGTGGAGAATCCATGTGCTTAAGGCATGCATAAGGTTGTTACATTATCAGAGCGGTGCGGTGTATTTTGTGACCAAATAACATTGGATCCACAACAATGGAGAAGGTGCAAAATGTTTTACCTACCATCCACTGGAAGGGGGGATACGCCATCCTCATAATTTAAGTTTGCAAAAAAAATTGCTATACTTTGCATGCGATTGCTTTGCTAATATACAAATGTACATTTGTATGTGTGATGCACGGGATAGTTATGGTTGAGCGACTTGATCAAAAAATCCAGCCTTGAAATTTGGCAGGGTTTGGGATCCTACATTCTGTATCTGTATGCTACACTTATTGAATGTCAATTATTTATACAATTTAAAATCCACTTGGGTAACATTTTAATTGAAAACGTTTAACTTGTAAGAAAAAGTTTGCTGAGCTACCAGCTAAATCTACTACGCAATTATTTCATTCCACAAATCATCTCACTACATAATATCTTGATATACCAATTTTTACTACGTTCCACCCCAAGAACTGCAACCGTCTGAGACAGACCAGAACACGTGTTGTGTCAAAGTTGCAAAAATGAATGAAGGAATAGCAAACACATGGGTGAGTTTTGGGTTCAAACCCATTGCAGTATTGTAGTGTATTGCAAAATGCCGCCAAGTCATGCCATCAGAGTCAAATGCGTTGGAATTTGACCTCAATATTAATTTAATTGCGCATCCCCAGTCCGTCACACAACGATGCGACTGTCTTTTTTAACTGTCCCCATTTAAATTGAACATTAAAAAAAAGTCCCACTGATGCGGCTCAAATTTGAAGACAAGCTTGACTTCCTGGATTTCGCAATTACCTTAGATCTTAATCCGGATTTGACAATTTGGCACTAGACTTCCATCTAAATATAATTGTTCTCACCAAAGTCCCGTTACTTATTTAATAATCTTTTCCCCCTATCATAATACACGGCAAAGGTCTACGTCTACACTCGACGACCAGCTGAAATGTAGCATGGGAATTTCCTTGGTCATTTCATTTCTACGAATCCTAAAAAGTTAAACAGGTGACGACCTCACATTTCTAATTACAACTTACCCATCCTTTGCAACCACTTAAATTGCTCGTTTGTTGCAAATTACAAAGCACTATCAGCTTGACTCACCAAGACAAGGACACGGATCCTAACCCATTGACTCATGCAATAAAAATCTAACAAAATTCAGTTCAACCTGTTTTCCCACTTTTTAACTTGTGTCGTATCTAGCATCTGCGTGACGCATTTAACACGCACCGCCCATCAAATTAAAATCAACAAAAGACGACCTAATTGGACCATAAAACCCAGAGATGGTCATCCGATCCCGAATTCAATTCAAGCGAGCCACCACCGCACCGGCACGGGACTTTTACTGTCCGTGTCCACTAACACCTAATGAAAGTAGAGTGAAAGGAGGTGGACATATATTTCATGAAAAGTAGAAAAACAAGTAAAGGACACTACACGTAGTACCACGACGGATAAAATCCTGCAAGAAAAAACAAAAAAAAAGAGAAACAATTTACCTCACTGACGGTCCTTCCTCTCCTTCCTCCATTTTTGGAGGAATTCTCTGGCCCGAGTCCAAGACCATTGACCTCCGTAGATGAAATTGAGTCCGACGTGGAATTGGAATGATAATTAGATGAAGAAGACGTCCTATTAGAAGCTGGGTCACGAAGGGTCACTTGGTAGCTCCCAGTTTCATTCCATGACCTCCGCTCCTTCCCTTCACTTCCACTCCCACTTTTTGAATGTTTGGATCCCATTCCCGCCCCGGAGGATTTGGCGCCTTGGCTATTAATGTTACTACACTGAAAATGTTGTTCAATGGCCGAGCCTTCAACGTTGTTGCTGCCACTAATCGCCGTATTTTCATATGGTGGATCTTCGTAAAGAATTGATTGTTGTTGTTGTCCTCGATGAAGTGGGGATGAAACTGAGGCTCCAACTTCCTCATCCGTCCCATTGGAATTTGATACGTAGAAAATGGATGATGGACCCTCGGAACTATTTGTTGATGGTGACATGGAATTTTTCAGTTCCTTCAATATCTGTAAAAAGGAAGGACGACGATGAATCAAGGGATTGCTGCTACTGGGGGTGAGAGGGATGTCATTAACACTACGGCGACCGTGACGATCACGGGATTTTTTTATAGAAAACATTTTAACGGGTGAGAAGTTTTTGTTTTTAAAAACTACGTGTTATTGTTTACAATATTTCGAGTACAACATGACGGGTTCGAAGAACTGAACGTAGTCACTGACTCCGCACTGCGCACTTTTGGTGGAATTCGGTGAATGAACATAACACACGTGCGTACAGCATACGTCTTAAGACAAAGAAGAATTTCACCTGATTCACCGCATTGCGATTATTTATGTGTTTTGGTTCCAAAATTATAGTAAATATTATTTTAATGTAAATTTCCACTTAAAGCCCCATCGTTTTTATTTATCAGCCATTGCACTCTGCACGGCTCAGATTCAGGCACACTGCACTCCAAGTATAGCTATACAAGTAATAATCCCAATTCGTATCACCGCAAATAAATCACATTGACATTCTGCATGTCACTCACTCACTAGATGTTCAGGAAATAGTGAATTATGTGAATGTACGTACATACATTATGTATGTTTAATTGTAATAAATGTGAATTCTCCCATGAACTTCCTATTTAATTGAGCTTTGGTTCCAAACTGACGCAAATAACAGCGTGTTTGCCAAAGTTAAAATAAAATTTTATACTGGCTTTTGTCAACGAACAACACATCACATTATTTCCAACTCCAAAGGAAAGAGAGATTGCGATGCTATTTATTTGTTCATGGCACTACTGCACTGGAATAAATGTGGTGTGGCGTGGCGCAGGCGGGACTGATCAACAAAACCTTTGACCTCACATTCAAAAAGTTAACTGAGCTGATAATTTGGTGGAGTCAGAGTGACCAAACATCACACTTGCACGGCACTGGCTTTGGTTTATAATTACTGACATGTTTTTCATCTGTTCCAACCTTCGGCGACAGATGAAGACATTATTTACATTTAAAGTTGTGCTGATCTTTAAAATTTTCAAATTTGTTTATTCAGTGTTAATGCATCCGCTCACGGCTCTGCTTAAATTTGACATTGATCACTTTGTTTGTCCAACGAAACGGGTGATATGGCGTGTGAGGCAAAAACTGATGACGAACGAGTTAAAAACAGACGTATAGGTTACAAAAAAACTGCTTTTAGTAATCATAAAACATTGCAAGTTGATTTCAGATAACACAATAACACAGTTAACGATCACAACCAAAGTCACGCGTCGGAGTCGCGCAGCAAATCACGTATCAATTTCAAGTGCTAGTTTCTTCGTCAAGGAATTAATGGTTTTTCAATTGGTCGGCAGATTATAAAATTTGGATCACAATCACAACTCAGATTTCATTATCGCGAGGAAAAAAAACCTTGACAGGGTCAAACAATTCGCCGAATATTCAAAACCTCACTGCTTCAGAACTCGAAATTCTAATTCCAGATTAATAGCCTCTACAAATCGCATGCAGTTCAAATTCACACGTAAAACTATTACACAGAAACCCCAGGCTTTACCAATTGCAGTTGCTACTGCCGGGTACGTATTTGCGACACGGAACAGGAGATGTAACACCACACAAACTAAATCCAACAATTACAATTCTTCTATGTAAAAAAGCATCTCATTAAATCATGGAATCATCTATAACCTTGCTCAACCCCTACACTACACTAACACATAATGTTTCAGTTGATGACAAAGCCAAGTTAAATCCAGAACCGAGCGGNGATGACAAAGCCAAGTTAAATCCAGAGCCGAGCCAGAGTAGCTTCAACTATACATAATTACCAATCATCTATTCAGAGGATGTTTGTTCAGAGAAACGAACAGGTAGTGTACGTGTGCATGTGCGCAGACTTCATTGTCACTGCCATTTCCATTCCCTTTGTCATAAAAAAAGAGTAATTTTAGCCAACCCACCATCTTTAATTTTTGCAAACAAGGACAACATTCCTCTAAAATTGCTAACCTTTAGCAACCACGTTTTTTGTAAAATCCATGACTGTGTTTAAATCCCACACAATCAAACTGGGTGGACGTTTGCATGTTTAATTACATTTAAATCCAGTGTGGTATTTCATTAAACCCAGGCCTTGGCCTATGTTGTATGCTCTGATGAATTAAATTCCTTACAATCAACTAACCTAAATTATTCAGTGGAGGGAAAGGTTTGTGAATTATGAATAAAATCAATTCCTTGAGGGATTGAAGCGTGCCTTGCCTATAAAATAGCCTTAGCCATAACCTAGCATTGTGACTATTCATGAGAAAAGGAATTAAATTGAGAGTCCTGTCCTGACTGACGGCTAGCTGATGAACTGGAGTCAAACCAATTACAAAACATGGGTTCCAAACATTTATAACTTGAGGAGCGAGAGAAAGGCGGGGGTTGGAAGGATTTGGATTGTGACAAGTTTTTAAATTAAAATTTCCTTACAATCAACTAACCTAAATTATTCAGTGGAGGGAAAGGTTTGTGAATTATGAATAAAATCAATTCCTTGAGGGATTGAAGCGTGCCTTGCCTATGGAATAAATAGCCTTAGCCATAACCTAGCATTGTGACTATTCATGAGAAAAGGAATTAAATTAAGAGTCCTGTCCTGACTGACGGCTAGCTGATGAACTGGAGTCAAACCAATTACAAAACATGGGTTCCAAACATTTATAACTTGAAGAACGAAAGAAAGGCGGGGGTTGGAAGGATTTGGATTGTGACAAGTTTTTAAATTAAAATTTTGAACTTGGATGTGGATGCGGAGGAGTTATAGGCTTGAATGAATTGAGTCGTGTGTGTGTCACACTCCCACTCCGTCGCGTCCCCTCCTTTGCCTTGTTAGAAGGAAACAGGGCATGGAATGGAGGAGTCCAAAGTCATGGAATCAGAGCAAAGTTTTCACTCCGATTTCCATCTGATGAGAATAATTATTGAGGAGTCAGTGAGTGGGGGAGAATGAATGGGAGTCGCTTTATTTTTGTGTGGATCTCAACATTTTGTGAATGGAGGAATTCTGCGGACCTGAATATCATTTAATATCAGGCAAATTATTTTTAGCGAGCAGACTCCGTATGACGCGTTTAACTTAAAATCAGCTTAGTTTCTTTCTGATGCCAAATCATATTTGTATTTTTGTCTGTGCTTCAGGCTATGAAGTTTTTATTTTCGATCGTGTGCTTAGCTGAACTCCACTTTATATTTGCAATTTTTAGTAAGTTATAAAAAACAGATTTCACGTGACACCGCATCTTCGAAAATTATATTAAACTTGACCGTATTTGTGTTTCTTCTGTATTAAACAAGGCGAAAGTCCAACCAAAAAAAATTGCCAAGTTCATTACAAGGTGAATTAAAATACGCTTGGATTTCACTAATAACTTTCAATGAACTAACTACCTACAAGTTCAAGCATAATACGAATATCAAATGTACAAAAAATTATCACGCCCAGTATTGATTTTGTAACTAAGTGTAAGAAATAGTTTTTTGGACTACATAATAGATTGCTAAGACACGTATATGAGCAGAAGTGTGAAATGCCAATGGAATTTAGAAGAGCCGTACTCCAAATATTAATTATAAAATATTCCACAAATTCCGCATACTGCGACGGGTCGGGTACTCGGGTAATCAGGAGATGAATGTAATCAATTGGAACAGTACTTATGGGTTGGATATGTGCAATCTTTTTCCTTCTTGGTTCGTCTTGTGGAGGAAATAGGTGTGGGTTGGAACTGCCAATAAGGAAATGAGAATGTCATTGCTCGAATGATAAATCACCCCTGTCAAGGGAGCTAGACTTTTGATTCTCATCTGATTTATGTGTTCATGATAACGTTTAGTAAGGGATTTTCTAACTTTTTTACAAAAATAAGCAAAAACAAAACTGTGTCAGAAACAGTTGTGAAGTGGAAGTCCAATAAAGTTTGACGCAAATCCAAATCACAATCTAAAACTCAAGCTGAGTATTTTCACAGTGCTTTCAAATTCTACCAAATAAGGTTTCAAGCCCCTAAATTCGAACTGGAGGCAATTATATCGTCTCGTGTCAACCCCCCGCGGGTACAGTAATAGTAAGTTAATACATATATAATTCAATGTGTAATTCTTACTTTCCTCGGTGAAATATTAGCCCAGCAGCCCATGTTACGTACGCACTCACACTTTTCTTTAAAATTTAAATTGCAAATACGAAAACGATGTACTAAACTATTATAATTCCAACGAAACCCTTTGAATTAATAAAAATAGATACCGTCGACCAGATGAGCCTACCCAACCACATACCGGCTTACAAATAATTCCCAGGAAAGAAAGTAAATACTCCCATTAACTCTGATCATACACGAGGAAAAAAATAAATACTAACGTTTCCCATTCCTACTGGTTAAAAAAATTCTTGGGTGACAACACACATCAGTCATTCCCCTCAGCTAAACCATAGCAATAGACCAGCAGGCTGTGACTCTGCTAAACAGGTTGAATACAAAATGCACTTCCTATGCGTACAAGTGCCATACTCACACAAAACACACACACCATACACAAACGCTAACAAAATGTGTACAGAAAGTAAAGTAGAGCGGCTGATCCAGCCAGATGTGGAATTCCAAACTCAAACAGATGCTTGCATTTATAAAATTAGTCCCAAGTCTTGTATAGCTTCCAATTTAAAATTCCAAATCCACATAGACATCTAAAATTCACATTCTGAACACCCACCCATACCCACACATCAAAGGCAAAGGCACGGGAAAAACTGGACATTCGAGGAATTGAATGGACGTCTTCTTCTTCCTGTTGACTCAACTCAAATGAAAATGAAATCCGCGTCCAAATCCAATGTAATGTAATATTTTCTAAAGGAGAATGGAAAATGAACTCTTCCAAAAAAAAACTTTAAAAGGGGAGGACTGGACTGGACTTGCCTCTCGTCTCAATAATGGAAATTGATTTTAGGTTACATCGTCCTACCCTGTGTATGTACACTTGCGTATTTGTATTTAGTGTCAGGGGGGAAACCGCCGCCCTCAAAAATGTATGTATGTAGTTCATTCAAAGGACAAGAGATACAAAAAAAGAGCCCTGAAAAATAGAGGAGAGTAGTCCAAGTTCATTGTATGTAGAGTCATTTGGTCAGTGGCCTTAAGGAGGGGTTTGGATTACTTAAAATGAAAACAAGGGGGGAGACGGAGGGGAAGGAAAAGTGTTGTATTTATTTTAGTGGATTGAAGGGAAGAAAAACTCGGACGAGGTTGAATTCCTGCTGTAAATCGGACGGGGAGAGGTTAAGTGGGTCAGTGGTGTGACGGTCAAGGTCATTTCTCCTCACCACCACTTCACTCTCTATTCCATTCAAATTATCCTTCCCTCCCTGTGCTTGAACTCAATTCCATGGCCAATGGGGGAGACTAGACAGGTGAATGGGGTACAAGGGAAGACAGGCATTAACTGGAGTTGCCTGTGGTGACAGACTGGAAACACAAAAATTCCCACTACTCCTGTCTTACAGTCAGTATCCTTCCTTCGGTTGGATGGAATACAATGAGCTACTTTTCTTAAGGGGTACCAGTTACTATTTTATAGGGGTCGATTAATTACAATCCATCAGTAATCTGGCTCATCGAGCTGATATAGGTGAAATACATTTAATTAAGTAATTGGAATAGAAATAATCTGGTTTTTTAAATAATATTAACTTTTCCAGGAGAAACTAAACATAACAGTGAGCACCATATCCTCAATTTAAATGCAAGTTTTCAAGGTTTTTACAATGTGGTTTTGTGAATAATGGTTAAATATTAGTTTATCATTCCTGTTGAAATATTTGCAAACCAAATTGCACACCAAACTAATTCTGGAAACGTGCATACGATCAGTATCCAAATCCCAATATTTTCTTACGACTAAATTGTATATGTTGCTACTGATTTGTAAAAGAGTAACGCAAAATTTCTAAAATTAATCCACAAATAATTGCATTTACAACAATTTCCTATTCATTTCAAACAAAAAAGTACTTTATAAAATCTGTCCTCCCCAAAGCCCAATCCAAATTCAAATTATCAACTATGTAGAATTCAGTTTCTATACGCATTCAGCACTCCCTCCTATCCTAACCAAATTCAGCTTACCCATGCCTAAATAATTACATCGATAATTAACTATCCATCCACATCATCAGTCACGCAAAGCCATAAATCTATGTTATCTGGGCCGTGCCAAACCGTGACCTAGACTCGTTCGTCCACGCCACGCCACGGCACGCTACGCCAGACGGATTGCCAAATAAATAATATTATGTCATTCCCCGACCTATTTGTCTCTTCCCCGTACAGTATTTTGTATCCCCGTATAATCGGGGAGTAAGGTTTACCCGTGGAGCATAGCATGGAGTGACATTTGCAAATTCGCACGTACGTATGCGTATACATCCCTTCCCTCCTTCCTCCGCTTTTCGCTTAGCAAAAAGTCAAACAAGTGGATTCCCCCCTTGTGGAAATCCTTTTGCGTTTGCTCCAAGTAGAGACCCATATCTTGGGTTGGGTGGCCCGTGCCGCCGTGCCTTACTTGAAACTGTGATGCCCACCTAATGACCTTCGTCCTATGAAATCCACTTCCCTCCTCCCCTCTAAAGGTGAAGTAAATACTTACGTACGTACGTGGAAATACAGGAGGAGTAGGTGGGTGTGGTTTGGAGGAGGACATTCCTCATCCCTGGATTTTTGGAAGAGTTCAATTTATTTGGGAGGAGGAGGACAACAGGACGATGGCCGATGGGGGACCGGAAACCACAGACAAAGTCATTAGTCAGTCACTAAATACCATGAAACTACGACTCAGTTTTAGCCACGAGTCAATGTCATTTGATAAGTCGTATCGTCACCCATAGGGCAAATGGAGTACTTGATTTTCATTTTTAATTCCTTGCCCCTATCTAAACGTACATTGAACACCTAAGAAAGAGGATTTTGTATATTGCAAAGGATTAGCTAATGTTTCGTAATGCAAATGTGATTATTATGTGAATATTATTGCAATATTTATGAAATACAACATTTTTGTGTGGTCACAGGAGAAGAATACACCTGAAAGAACATGTTACTATAATACAGATTAAATAATATTTTTTCACCGGCCGTGTCATGTATTAAATTGCATCCGAAAAAATGTCCGAAATATAAGCACAGCGACAGCACAAATTATAGAAAACAGTCCGTGCAAATGTGAAATTGAAGCTAACACAGATTAAAAATAAGCAAATCCCCTGTCTAGCCGTAGGACATACACCCTTCGAGATAGCCGCCGGCCGAAAAACCCGAATATTTTCTTCATTTCCCAAAATCAATAGATTTGTCTGGACAAAAGCACAGCACAGCATGCATTCATTGTGTGCGGTGCGATGCAAGTATGTCTTAGTCCATCCAAACTGCATCCACTATACTTTGATTTTCGGGGACACCCCACCTTGCCGTGAAAATCCTAACCCGGCCAAATCCCACCACACGACACCTCCCAAATCTTGGGACTCAGATATTTTGATACCAGTCCAAATTAAATAGTCCAACTTTCCAAAATCCCGTCAACCCAAATACACAAGTAGTAGTAAGTAGTTGGGTTTAGTTAAAATGAATGGGTGTGGAAGGATGAAATGTAGTTCAAGTTGTGTTAGGTTATTTGGGAGGAGGGGAAGAGGAGGCAGGGAGTGTAAGGGAACAGGGAAGAGAAAGTAGGGAAGGAAGAAGATGTTCGGGTTCGGAGGATTTCAGGGTCAGAGTTTGACCCAATTCCATCCATTCGAGGTCTTCTTCACCCTGTACAAGGTCCCCACGCCCCGAATTCCATCCTCACAAGGTTAGTTCCCAAGGTGTTCTTTCCCCTCCTCCGTATGTAACATAACCTTGCTCAATCCTCCAATATTCCCCCCGTTACAAAATCCCCCCTCCCCTCTTCTTTCAAAAGTACCTAACCTAAAATGCATTACTTTGACGTAACGCACCGCGCACCGTTCATTTCCCTTTTGCCCAAATAGCATAGCACCCGTCCCCATGTTCATCCACTACTACTCCACTTGTTGACTTGACTGACTCCGGAGTTTTTGGGGATGGAACTTGTCTTCGTCATTACATTACGTCAAATCACGTCACCAGCAGTACTGTGCCTTATTATCCTTTCCTGAGGAACAACCCATACTCCCCTTCAACTGGAGAAAATAAAATAACTTCAACTCCTCCACACTCTATTCTAAAGGGGACTACAAGCACGGGGTGAGGGTTGGACGGGTGCTACTAAATATTGTAACTGTAGGTTAAGTAAGTTAGGTCAGTCATACAATCTGAGTCATTCATTTGGAATTTGTTTTGATTTCAAGTAAGAAAAGAAACTTAGCTCTCTCGTCGAGTGTGAGTGTTAACTGTGAAGTTAATTAATTAAGGGGAAAATATTTTGGATTTCTTGACAATGATGATGGGTGAGTGCATGGTTTATCATTAGCTTGTCTCAGTTGTTTAAAATTCAAATCATGAATTAATTTGTATAATTCATATTATTTTCGAGTCCTTTTATGTTTTTTTTTCAAGTCCGTGTAAACTTGGAAGGTCAGAAATGAAGATGTTTGAAACAACGGTACAGATAGGCTATTTAGTGGAAAATTTAAAACTTGAGCTTGGAGACAAATTTTAATTAGCGCTTAAAATCATTTATCTAATTTCTAAAAATGTTTTTTTCGAATCCTTCTAGCACATTTCTAAATTATTGCAAACTTGTAAGCAGCTGCTTCCAAAATTTGATAGAATATTTAAAAAAAAATGATTTAATTTTGATTTTAAACCCATTCAATAAATTATTAAATTGTAACTTGTTCAAACTTGGTTTAAGAATTTAGATCCATATGGACCATCAAATTTTGTAAACCAACAACAAATTGCCGATTTGTTCATAAATTATGTTTATGTGCTCAATGGATGTAACGTAGAATCATACAAGTGAAGTAGCAAATGAGGGAATGACATGATGGATCCTCCAGTTTCCTATACATTCACATTCCCTTCCCCATATAAAATCCACTAGACAAATGTAGTATAAAACACCCGTTTGAATTGACGGAATCGACTCTGCCTACCCCTCGAGGTCACACGGGCTGTGAAATCCAAAATGAACTTGAAACTAGCACGCAGGGGCAATAGAAATGTGCTAGAGCCCGTCGTCTAACTTTTCTAGGACTAGATAACCTCGTACTTGACTTCCAGGGTCTTCCAGATTGTGACTAAGGCCAAGGCAACTGGATTCAAGGTGATGGTCCGACCCAGACCTCATATTCAATAGTCTGCTGTTTACTTATGCACTTTTACCTTGTCCCCATAATACAAGCTTATTCCTTTCCAAAAATTACGGACTGTAGTGGAGTGGTGGATGGGAAGAAGCGTGGCATTATTACATAATTTAGTTTGTAACATTATTCATACTGTGTGACCAGCAGCGTAGGTGTGCCAGTAACGTGTGCATAACCTAATTGCACGTGTACGTGTGAACAGTTTCACACGGTGTGCGGTGGGTCCATCCACACACATAATTCAAATCAGAATTTTTCAATTTGATTCAAAACTTTAATCAAGGCAATAACTTGAGGATTGATACAAACTAACAAGCGAAATTTTTAGTTCGACTTAATAAAATTCTGTCAGACGGAATCAAAATATTTCAAAATATAATGCACATCTATTTCATCCTGGCTTAGTCTCATCAATTTTAACTTCGAAAGTGCATATTTATTTATTGAACTGGATAAAAAAGATTAAAAATTCTTATTTGAAGACCGTAGCACAACCGTAGTACACAAATCAAAATTATTGGCCTCAAATCCCAAAAGATTGCCACGAAAGTCAAAGTGCAGAAAAATACAAAACAGTTTTTACATGTTGCTCCATTTTCAGATTTATAATTATAAATGAATACAACACGATGGATTAGCCTAACAAGCTACAAAAACTGATAAATAGATTCGTCATATGGGTGGATAGGCACTGCACTGTACTGCGCAGCATTGCATTGTATCGTTAAAACCTAAATGTTAAACTTTGCTTCCACTAAAATAAATATTAATTTGAAATATTGTACAAATTTAGATCTTCAGATGCGTCGGGGAATTTAGTGGCTTAATTTCAAATTTTAACCCCCATATCAAAAATTGCGTGGGCCATCTGGCTCGTCATAATTCATTATCTGACCCACTGAGCCCCCACCATTCGCAGTCCATGAATCCTCACATTATTTTAAAATAGTCTCCCATGAAATGTGCTCCTAGTCCCATTACCTCCGCCAATTCCCGGGTCAGATCGGTCGTTTGAAAGTGTGAGAACTCAATTCCTCCCATGAGTTACGAGGGAAAGGACATGGAATTACAGAATGACAAACAGACTTGGAGTCCGGGTGTCTGCTGTTCCCGGTTCCTTTTTTTTGCTAAAAAAAAACTTGCCATCTACGGCTACCGCACGGCATAGGAGTTTTCCTTGCCCTTGCGAATCCTAATCATGCTCTTATAAATCCCATTTCTCAAACTAAAGTGATTTTCCTTCGTCTAGCTACTCCCACGGTAGTCTGGAAGAGAAATTGAATAGAGGACGACGCCATGCTATGCCATGCCATCCACCCAATCCATTCCACTTCTCACTATTTATATATACGCCCTTAAAAACCTAATCTTCACTTTCACTCTTCAATTCCAAAGCATGGAGCTGGAGCTCAACTCAAAAAATCGCCACTGGATTCTATCCTCAAAAGTGAAAGAGGCGCCCACATTCTCCATTATAAAAGTGATCCCAGGCACCGGGCCGCCACATCCGTAAAAGCCATTTAAAATCGGATTTGGTTCATTTTTCATGGAAGATAAACTGAATTCATCTCAACGCATCAAACTGTTACGTGCGTTTTCAACACCACGTAATGCAATAGACGAAATCCAAACTCCTTAAATGCCTTCCTGCTCCATGAGACACTTTCACTTTATAAAAGGAAAAAGTTTGACTAAAATATCTTTTAAAAATACCAGTAGCCAATGTACCGCACCAATGGACGGATTTGAATTGACTTGACGTGATGCTCTATGATGTGGCACGGCATGGTTAGTTGAAATATCAAGCCTGTGCATATTGCATTACACACACACAGAGGTGGAGGAGATTCAATTCCGATTCAATGTAACCCATGCATTGGAATAGGGAAATGAGGATTTCAGATTTTGAACCGAGTGGAAAAACGGATTACGAATGCTTCGTGGGTTTGACTTGCCTTAAAAATGGTATGGAGAAATGGAAATTTGTGTAATATAAAATTTGGCCAAATAATAAATACTCACCAATTGATGCTCTTGAGCAATCCTCTCTCTTCCTCCTCTGAAGCTCTTCATATTTCAGCTGAAAATTAAAAATATTAGAAATTGTAGGTTGGATTTAATATAAACAAAGTTAAGGGCATTTCTTTAAATTTTAGCAAACTGTAATTAACTGCCGATTTGAAATAAATACATTGAAACAAATAAACAAATGTCTAAACAGTTCATTGGTTGTCACGTTGCATAATAATGATTCATAATAAAATGCTCAAATAAATTACCGATTTGAAATCAGTGCTTTTAAACAAATATGCCATTTGGTCTTCCCTACTTCTACCTAATCTCAAATCACCTTGATGTGACTAACATACCCATGACAACACCTCTAAACCAAGATCTGCATCAACAAAAACATATATATTTTGTAACTCCTTAGTTTTACTTTTGTCACCTCGATGTAAAACAATACTTCCCTGAAGAAGGTCTCCGATCGAGTCCGAAAGCTTGGAATAAATTTTTGTTTTATTCAATGGCATCCGTTCACACCATTAAAGCTCCAAACAACAAATATGCAATGCGTTAATTAAGTTTAAACAATGAAGAACAGAAAAATCCATACCCTATTTATTGTTTCAATGATTCGTTCATTAGACGGGAGGGATGACAGCGTACACGAACTGGTTCTCTTCCTCCTCTGAAGCTCTTCATATTTCAGCTGAAAATTAAAAATATTAGAAATTGTAGGTTGGATTTAATATAAACAAAGTTAAGGGCATTTCTTTAAATTTTAGCAAACTGTAATTAATTGCCGATTTGAAATAAATATATTGACGCAAATATACAAATTTCTAAACAGTTCACAATATGTCACGTCGCATAATAATGATTCATAATCAAATGCTCAAAAAAAATTCCCGATTTGAAATCAGTGCTGTTAAACAAATATGCAACGCGTTAATTAAGTTTAAACAATGAAGAACAGAAAAATCCATACCCTATTTATTGTTTCAATGATTCGTTCATTAGACGGGAGGGATGACAGCGTACACGAACTGGTTCCGACATTCTCCTCAGCCTGAAACCAACAAACCGATTTATCATATCTACTTAATGCCTTTCAATTAGTCAACAACACACACTCAAACTACTGGGCCATACACTTCGTGTGGAAGAGATATCATTATCTTATAAGAAATGCGATACAGAACAGATTCTTCCAATTCAACACTTAGCACGTATACGTAAACACTTAATCCTTTTCCTCCATTATCACCAACACATCTCAAACCATAACCATGTTCATGTAATCCGACAATCCGAGTTATGGTAATTAGTGTTGTATGTTGTAAGTGGGATGGAAATTGCCAACATTCGTTCATCCCCTCCTAGATAAGAAAGCAGCTCCTGATTGGTTTTCCTTTCAATCGATTTTGAGTTTGACATTGATATCCAACTTTAATTTCAAGTCAATCAAAGCAATGAGAAATATAAATTGAAAAATTGCAAAGAAACGTTTCTACAAAACTTTACTTTAGGATTTAACGCCATTCATTAACTCTATACTATGTAAACTTCTACACGAAAATCCAATATAGTTTGAGTGGTGATATTGCTCATTCGGATTAGCATTTGAACTGCCAAAGTGATTACAGTTTGAACAGTCGCTTTAATCCGATGACATGACATTTCTCATGCCCTGCCGGAAGCAGACATTCAAAAGTCAAATCCAAACACACGCATTTACCTTTTGAGTACGAGACACGAGTTGGTGATTAGCGGTTGAACTCCGCCCGGTCCCACTCCTCGCCGTCGTCGTCGTCCCCGTCGTTGACATCGTCATTAACTTTGAATTCTGACACGAATTCCCGCCATTCCCCATTCCATGAGCTCGAAACGTGCGAAATAATCGTGAGAGACCCAATCTTCGACTCAATTTTGAAAGGTTGGTCAGAGTGCGGCAGCCGTGGGATGGTGAACTGTGGCTCAGATCTCCTGTAAAATAAAACCGCGGGAAAACAGCACATTATAAAATCAATCTCAAACTCTCATTACAGCGGTACGGCAAATACGACGAGGAAGGGAAGTGGGTACTTCAATTCTAAGTTCCCTGATCCTTTTGTGGTCGTGCATCGTATTTACGCGGAACGTAAGTTGACATTATGCAAAATCCTTCCCAGCTGAAAAAAGGAGAATCGCAAAAGCAATTTTTCCACACTAAAGCAATGAATACAAATGTTGAATAATGTGATCCGCTTTTGGGTTTTACATGAAGGGCATGGCATGTACGAATCATGCAGATGAGTAATCCCTCGACACTCGTTTTGCATGACTGTTCTTCTGGTTTACACGCTTAAGTACACTTTGTAATCCGGAAACTAATGTTTGGCTCCAATGGATGTCTCTCAACGGCGTTAATTGCTTTTGCTTATGGTTAGGATTTTGAAAGTATATACTTTATGGGTCCTGTGAGTTTGGTTTAGGCTTACTTTAAAAGAAGTTGTGTTTTTTAGAAAATTGGCTCAAGCAACAAGAAACTAACTATATATATATATATGGAGGCCTGCAGCACAGAGTTTACTCTGTTCGACAGACTTAATTGACGTGGCCAATTATGAAACTAACTATAATATATTAAACGAATGTTATTTAAAATCATAATTCGAAACGGCGTTGACAATTTGAAGTTTGTCAAATATCAAATTTTAATGTTGGCTACCCATCAGCGCATAATAAAATGTGATGCTATTCAATTGGAACCTTCGTTCCAACTTCTCAAATTTGCAGAGCATAAATTCAATAAAAATGCAAATCCGGCACTAGAAATCCACGCCCTAGCCTTTGCCATATAAGCGGAAACAAGCAGTGCCTTGCATACCTTACTTCATTTAAATCATAATTAAATTCTGCCAAACTGTGTGGAATATTAGAATTCAACAAAGTCCTTTTAGAAAGCAGCCAGACCCAAATCCCTGACCACAATTCCTTGGGTTTCTACAGCCAAAATCCAAGCCAAATTTAATTAAATTTAGCAAGGTGTTGCACGGAGCTAAATAATTGAGCGCCTTTTAGTAAACCACATCAAGCCTTCGCATCTCGCTAGAAGGAAGCTCACACAATTTATTCAATAAAGGTGCTTACGACGTGAACTAATTGCTTGAACCACAGAAATGTATTAGCAGAACGCCCTGAAATACACAACTGCCAACTGCGAATATAAGATTCTCAAATTAATTGGTGATGGTTAATCTCATGAAGATTGACAAGTTTCGTACGGATTGGGAATTCAAGACAAATTTGAAGTATTCGCCAGGAGACAAAATAAAAAATTAAAGTTGCGTAGTTCACTGGAGGAACTTCACTTCTCTCCAAAGCTAGAATTGTTTCTAAGTTTCTGAAGCTGCTAAAACCTCAAATAGTGCTTGACTCTGGATCCAACTAAGAATTTCTATATTTATATAATTGTCGACATAAATAATAAGTTGTTGTCTCCACAGTCTCGGATTGTGAAATTAAAAATAATATTGCGTTTCTACAAACCCTTCAATATTTTCACATTTATCATACCCATAATTCAAAACAAAATTTAGTAAGTTTTACTAAATTCAAGCCAAACCTTACATCCACCCCTACATTTCCTACCGCACCGGTTATCCTTAATATCCTATCCACTTCACCCAAACCTCCACCCCTTCTCCTGCATCTAATTAAAAATTAATATCGCCTGTTATATCCTCATATTTCATAACCTGAGACACTAACAACTAATCATTTCCATAAAATCGGGTCATTAAAGAGTTCCCATTTGTGTTAGCTCACATCCACTGTATAGTAACTCGTCCTCACAAAACCGGATCGTTTTTCCAGCCGACAGCTTCACCAACCGAACTACCGCACCGCCGCGACGCCACCACCCACCTTCATCCAAATTCTTTCTTCAAGTGCCTTGCCTGCATATAAACTCCCGCCTAGAAGTTAATCTAAACTCCAATGCATTGCATCCTCTAGACACAAGAAAATGTAATAAAGCATTCCGTGGAGACCGGAAAACTTCAACCAGTTTATTTGGAGGGGTTCACCCGCGGCCGCGCCGCGACTTGCTTTGTTTTGTGTGTGAAAAGGGTCGGGCCGGAGCCCAGCGAATCTCCATAAGTAAAGAAAATTAGATGAGATTGTGGGGGACTGGACGGCGGGGGCGGCAGCAAAAGCTTTGAAAGCATAGAAGCGTATGGAATGGGCTTAAATGTTCCTTCCGAATCCGTTAAAACCTGAGTCCCCATTATTTTAAATCCTATGAAGATGAGGGTAGGGGCATCTCGCTCGTATTGTATTAGGGTTTGAGATCAGCTTTCAATTTCATCATGGCGGGAGCGGGAGGCAGCGGAGCCTCAAATTCAAATCCTCATTCCATCATCATCCCGTCCCATATCCTTTTATTTAATGCCTTAAATAATAACACAACGTGCGGAAGTCTTCAACGAGTGCATTCCGTCTCTCAAAACTGAAACCCATCCAATTCTCAAGTGGAATTCACTTTACAACAACTCAATCTCGGTTGGGTTGTAGTTATTGGCACCTGGGAAAATTTTTCTAAGTCCTTTCTGCTTATGGGCATAGGAGCGTATAGCCGAACTACAGCACTCGTGCTAGCTACCATCCACCCTGGTTTTGCGCATCCCTCACCGCTAGCAAGGATTTTCATCCCTTCGCAGTACACTGCGTCTTACCAACCTATGGCATGGTTGGAACGGGCGAAGCGAATCACTGGTAGCATCTTGAGCATCCTCTCACTCTGCGTGCATCTTACCGCTAACTTGCATGGTAGGTATGGCATGACATGGTTGGAGCGGGCAAGACTCAGCACTGGAGTCACCATGTATCACGTCGTCTAGCGTATACTGCATCGCTATCATGCACAAGGTTTCGGTTTGTGGTCAACTTTGACCTCCTGTATCTTCGAAGCTGTACGCGTTTCGAATTTGGGAATCACTACTGACAACCCAGGATAACTTAAACTGTACAATTACACTTTTTTCTATTAAACTTTGGTAGCGACGGGCGAATCGAGTTCTTCCTATTAACAGTAAAGTTCAATGACCTGGCAAGAGCAATGCGTATTTGAATGGACGAATAAGATGAACCCTGCATAAACAATGCTTTAGAAAAAACAAAATGCAAATTAGTTCTAGTCCGGACGTTGCTCGGTGCAGTCGTGTCAAGAAGTTCTAGTAAATTGTAGATATAGTGTCTAAGTTAGCTAATTGTGAAGTTATTAAAAGTTAATTAAATCCAAGTCGAGGAAATGGCTAGGAGCCATCTAACCGCGGATGAACTTCTTGCCCCTGGATTCCTGACGGATTTTGTTGTGGGAGCGTTCCTCGGATTTGAACGAACAGCAGTAGAGAAGGCAGAGTCAAATTCAAGAGCAAAATCATTCTTCGAAGAAGTTGGGCTAATTCCCACCAGCGACAGCATTGTGCTGTGCGAAGTTCTGCTGCGGAATGGTGAGATGTGTGGCCGCGTAATGCATGCAGTAAGAGTGACTGGCAGAAAGCTATCGTTTCGGTGGAAGTGCACAGGTGACGGATTCCACACCGACAGCTGGCTCTCACCGACGTATGGAACCATCCTTAGCCATACTAGGCTGGACCTTAGCCAGGCGTTCAAGCTGCTGTATTTGTGGTCAACGGGACGAGGGGTGATGGAATCGGCTGAGCAGGTGCATGGGAACAACAAGACAGCTATACAGTGGTTCACATGGTTCCGCGAGGCTATCACCACCGTGGCTTGGCACGACTTTGACAAAATTGGTAAGATCCTCTCACTAACTCATGGCAAAGGTAGTAGTAGAATCGCGTATACCTACCACTCAAATTAGCGTCGGGGTTCACGCTAAACGAGTGATGTTTCCTTGCTACCAGAGCTGTGCTTTGCCCGCTCCAACCACACTACCCCATACTCAACATCCAAATTAACGGTGAGGTTCATGCTTAATGAGTGTATGTTCGACTTTCCCAGGCGGGGCCGATGACATTGTAGAAATTGATGAAACTCTGATGACGAAGAGAAAGTATGGAGTAGGACGTGTGCCAAAGCAAATCTGGGTTTTCGGAGGAATAAGCCGTAAAACAGGCAAAAGGTAGCACTTTTCTTTCCTTCACCCATCCCAGCTCCTATCCTTACCCAATCCTTATTCCGTCTCCCCATTCGATAGATTTGCCATGCAAGTTGTCGATCGGACGGCAATAACACTGGACGCCGAGATACTGGACAACATTGCTCCTGGCACGTTGATTTGCTCCGATGGTTGGTCCGCATACTCTGGCATACCTAAATTACCTGATGGAACATCACCCAGGTATTACAGAGGGCACGGTGTAGTCATCCATGATCGTAATTTTGTGGAGCCACCGAGGGACGAAGAACCTATGTGGATGTCTCGTCTGGATCCCAGCTGCGCTGACAAGAAATTTGTGGGGCCGTATCCTTATCCAGCACATCCTAGTTACGGGCCTTACCTACCCGTCCGCTACCACACGCAGAAGGGTGAACGAAGTTGGAAAGCGCTGAAAAATGCGGTGGCCAGCGTGCAGACGGATGAGGGGATTAATCTCTACATCGGCGAATGGATGTACCGTAATAACATCCTGAAAGAAGTCGGTGACGACTCCGGCACACGAATGCGCCGTATTCTCTCAGACATTGGCAGAGTCTATCCAGGACCCAACATCGCTCCAATTTGTGCAAACCGCCCTGGATTCCGTAACTACATGAATGTCGGAGCAGTAAGGATTTGTGAATGCGACGAGTGTTGTAATTAATACATACCTGTGATTATGATAATAACTGTGATAATTATGTGATGTGATAATGTGCTAGCTGTGATAAGTCTGTTCGCCCGTTACAACCTAGGTCGTAATAAATTAAGAAACATCACTTTCGTTAATCAGTAATCCTAGTTACCCTGAGTTGTCAGCAGTCATTCCCAAATTCGTAGCATGCATAGTTTCGGAGATAAACGAGGTCAAAGTTGACCACTTTTGCAAAAAAACGAGGTCGCATGTCGCGGTTCGCATGTGCAAGCGGTAAGAGTAACCATGCCATGCCATAGGTTGGTAAGACGCAGTGTACTGCGAAGGGATGAAAATCCTTGCTAGCGGTGAGGGATGCGCAAAACCAGGGTGGATGGTAGCTAGCACGAGTGCTGGAGTTCGGCTATACGCTCCTATGCCCATAAGCAGAAAGGACTTAGAAAAATTTTCCCAGGTGCCAATAACTACAACCCAACCTCAATCTCGACTCAGTCAGAGAGAGGGATGTGGGAAAAGCCTCGAGTTAATCTTGAATTTGAATTGATTATTGTGACGGGAGGAATGGAGGGCAAAGGACCAAGTTTCGAGTGAAAGCTTAGGAACCGTAAACCTTTATTACGATACAACTTTAGCCAGTGGGATCAGATCCGATGGACAGACACATAAAACAAAGATACAGTGTGAGTGTAGGGAGTGGGGATGAGGATGGGATACAGACAACGGCGACGGCGAAGCCAAGTCTTTCTTCGACTAAGAAGTAAATCTCTCAAAGATTTACAGAATTTGGAGCTGGCGGAGCGGAGTTCCTTCACCCTCTCAAGGATTATTGGCAATTAAATGAAAGCCAAACACGCACCATCGGTTTCAGGGTAATCAAATGGATCGACATGTTCAAATTTGATATTTTTACTCAGGCACACTGGATTTTTTACTCAACAAAATCTATTATGTTACGAGCCAAATTCAGTTGTAATCACATAGCATCTGACCAGTTTAGTTAATCTTGAGTGTATTTATCATAAAGACGAATAAAAAAAATAGACTGCAAACAATTATTACAAATAATCTCATCAACAAAACCTGTATGTTAACAATCCTACAACCAATAAGCTTTAAAGAAAAACCAAGTGGTGTGGGATACTTACCTTCCATAAAAGACGATGTATTGACGTAGGTGGGTGAAACATGATTGACATTTAGGCTCACACTCCGACTGATGGATTTATTATTGGCAGCATTCCGAATCGTGGCATACTGTCTACGGGAAGGTGATGTAAAAGCAGTCGTTCCTCCATGATGACATGACAGGGCTGATTTCGATTTGGCCTTTGACTTGAACGGTGACTGAAGAGATCTGAACAAACAAAGGGAAAGTAAAGTGTATAGAAAAAAGTTTAGTTTTGTTGTCAATGTCAGATTTCTGCGCTCTACGACTTATGTACCCACCAATACATTCACATACAGTAAAAACGCACATACGCACAAATCGATGCATTTCACATCAGAAAAGTGAGGTCTGTTTATCGCCACATTAGATTCGATTCCACAACCACACGCACCACATCCCATTATTCCCTTTTCCCCATTGCATTCCAATACTCAAACTTGACAGATCAGCACAATTACGATCGAATCTTTCATTATTTCCTTCTTTTTTTTACCGCCTTACGTACCATGCGGAGTTTCCTCTTGGATTCATTGGTTCAATCATCGGAAACTTCCGTCCTAACCCAGTTAATCCTACCCATTTCTTTTATTCTTTGTGCTTTATTTCCCAGAGGAAAGGGAAAGTTGAGGTTCGGACATGATGGGGAAACAAAGGGCGGCTTAGGTCAGGCCGTGCCGTGTTTGAAAGACCGATTGCCGGTCTTTCTTGGGTTGAACTTGAAGACAACTTCACTATTAGATAACTATTAGGTGGCTACAGGTAAAAGTTTTAATTAATGACTAATTCGACGTCATTCATTAAAAGAAAATATATTGATGATAAATCTATCAAAACCTAGATTTACTGCTCTCGTAGATTGGGCTGATAGTTCTTAACATATTTAAGGCCGGTACTTTCATAATTATTAAATAGTTGAATAATTTTGAAAATAGCTACGGTGCTCTAATGGTTTACTCACTGATTTTAAATGGATCATCCGGTTCAACAGATTCTTCATTCGCAAAATTTGATGGATGCCCAGCCTGAACAGGAATTTCAACTTATATATCAAACTATCAAACAATGACCTACACCTAATCACCACGTCCTAGGGAATTCTAAAATCGCTTAATTAAGTTCATCCAAGATGAAAGCTGATACACGCGTCAAACGCGTCCAGGAATAGGGTCATTGTGAAGATTAAAGTCAAGTCAGCAAAGCACAGGCCGTGCACATCAATGAATGTTTCACAGATAACCATATTCTAAAGGAAGGTGCTATCTTTAGGAAGGAGGCAATAAGTTGACTCCAAGAGCCTTGCTAATACAATAATAAACGATGAAGAAATGGGAAATGCGTTTCCCCTTTCCAACATAGCACAAGACTTAACTCCTTCACCTTCCTTGTGGGATTCCATTGCATTGTGGGGGATGGATATATTTCTCATTTAGTTGAGGATTTAGGAAAGCAAGCTCCAGGGATTTCCTCCACTCAACTCAACTCATGAAGAGGAATCTTGCCTTTCCCTTCTCTTCAAGATTCCTATCATCGTTTCTTACCTTGCAAAACTTGGGATGCGAAGGAAGGAAGGAGTTTCCAACGAGCCAAGCCAACAAGTGAAAGCCCATCAACTTTTCTCATCGTTCGCATTTGAAGGGGGGAATCCTGAATCCTTAGCCAGCTGTGAAATTTCCAACATCAGGCAAGGAATGGGAAAATTGTGAGAGTAGAGGACCAAGTGCTTTCCTAATGCCAAATCCATTAGGAAATACAGCAAGGCTTTTGATGATTAAAGCATCATCGCACATCATTTACATTGTAGTTGGCTGGAATAGTGAAATTTCCAACATCAGGCAAGGAATGGGAAAATTGTGAGAGTAGAGGACCAAGTGCTTTCCTAATGCCAAATCCATTAGGAAATACAGCAAGGCTTTTGATGATTAAAGCATCAACGCACATAATTTACATTGTAGTTGGCTGGAAATAAGTTGTTCAAAAGTGAATTTAACTATTCCTTGATATTGCGCCACCTAATATTTTCCAAATACATGATCCACATACGTTATAAAACCAGTTGCTCGGAACATCTCAGGAAATTCAAAATTTAAAAACGTGTATAAAATACTAAACTCTATAATAATTTATCAATTCAAACGCCCGCCGCTTATTTACAGTTCTAACTGGTGGAACAACACGCATCTTTCCATAAATCCCGCTAGGTGCTTGAAGAAGGAGAAAGTCTCTGTGGAATTCAACCAAACAAATCTCCGGAATAAATAAATGTTCCACCCTTTTTCTTTTCCCCCTTCGTCTCAATTTCCGAGTGCCGCCTGCCTGGCTGTCACTCCTGTCAAGCCAGTATACAAAATGGGGAAACACAAGGAGGAATTAGCATTCCAGTCCCAACCCTTCCAATGTGTACCCACCATCACATCACGTGGACTGTGAGT
This sequence comes from Orthonychiurus folsomi, assembly GCA_036851895.1. Taxonomy (NCBI): domain Eukaryota; kingdom Metazoa; phylum Arthropoda; class Collembola; order Poduromorpha; family Onychiuridae; genus Orthonychiurus; species Orthonychiurus folsomi. The sequence goes on along the minus strand of JAAXYW010000470.1, from coordinate 2,502 downwards.
ACACGTCCCTTTCGTAACGTAGGAGAAAGTATCCAGAAGAATCAACAGCATTAGTCGCCCTACTTCCCTCCTCCCCTTTCCTTTTCCGCTCAAAAGAGCCCTTGATTTGATTTTGGAGGACTACCCGACTACCCCCCTTTATTCCACCACCAGAAATCATGAACCAAACACATAAACCATGGAACGACAAAATGTGACTTTCCTCGTCTGACACGCACAAAGTTTATATCCACAACCCAAATCACAAATTCCGACAGCAGCCGTGAATGTGGTATGGCATCGGGAACCCAAAAAAAATTCCACAATCCACATTACATTTGGAAATTCCTAAAGGCCCAGACTCGAATGGCGGCATTCCCGTTTCGTAGTTCGTACCGTGCGGTTTTCCGCCCCACGTCGCGCCATCACTTCTTTCATCAACTTTTGGCAGGCAAAGCCCTCGAAGGTTGTAAATGCAAAACGAGGAAATTGGGAATTAGATGCGTTTCCAGTTCACCATGTGTTGTGGGAATTTACGGGTTGGAGCGCGCGCGCGACAATTTTCCAAACAATGCAATGCAATAACGCACTCCCACAGGGGGTGGGGAAATAAATGCATGTATTTTGCTCGTGTTTCACGTACGTGTTGTGTGAAAATCATAATTTTCTCCACAATGGATTAATAGGACACGCGAGTGCTCACTGGATGAGAGAAACAATACATATTTCACTTGGAGTAATATGGATGAATGGAAAAGGCTTACCGTTTGGATGGAGAGCCGCCGCCGCCGCCCTGGTGGTTCCTTGGGAGTGGTGGTGCGTAATCGTAAATCTCATCCTTATCCAAAAGACAACTTGATGGCTATCATTTTCAATTCCCCCGAGAAAAAGAAAAAAGAAAGACATCCAAAATTCACTTTTAATTCCAAATTACGGTTTAGGATACGAGCCACGATGTAGTACAGTACAGTGGGTAGGGATGAGTTTGAGAAAATACGAAATATAGAGCCCAAATGGCAACTGCTTTAATACCATTGGAAATCAATGGAAGAGAAAAGCTCGGCGCCTCATTCAATGTTGCGTGTAATGGTATTGCACTTTCAGAAAGCTATTTAGACGCTATTCTAGAAGGAAAACACTTCAACGAGGGTGTGAGGCTGAAAAGGCGTCCGAACAGCTCAATTTTGTGTATGAAACATCCGACTACGTTCTAAAAAATGGTGTGTGGTTTAAAATTGTCATTTAGAATTATTAAATGTTAAAAGTATACACATCTGTTATATATTTTAATATGGAACTCTAGTGTAACTTCAACTTCACTCAATTTTTTTCACAAACAATGTTTGTAGTTTTTAACTATTAAGCTTTCTTTAGGATGGCGATATAAACCTCATAAAGTGGAATTAGCCTACCAACTCGCTTCCATATGAATTGATTTGAAATGAAATTGAGTTAACATTAACTCGCGGAACTGTCAACTGTAGTAGTACTTTGAAAAGGACCTTTGGCCCCGCCCAGCCACATACTTAATATTTCCGCTACAAGTTTAAAGAACTAAACTCCATGTCCATGTGTGTATGTTCCTTTCCCTCCCATGTAATAAGTTCCATGGAAGAAGAAGGCAAGCTGCTGGCTTTTGCCTTTCTATTTCCTTCCTCCCAGCATAAATTAGATGATAAAAGTGACTTATCGTCCGACTGTCCTTTTATAGCCAGTCCTCGTACATCTTTTCCTCATGCTTTCTCCCCTCACTCCGGTCTCCTTTTCCTTCCCTTACCCGCAATCCATTTGTCACAGTCAACTGAGTCCCAATATACAAGATTCAAAGAACAACTCGAGCAAGAAATTTAAAGTGACTGTTTGAAATGACTGTTCTCAATTTCAAATACTCCCGCCATTTCTCCTTCCAAGTGCAGGGTTCAGTCCAGGGTAGCTGAGCCCTTCGTCGACCACACCGACACCACTAAAACTAAAGTCCAAGTCAACTGGAATGCAGTACATTTCATGCGTGCTAGAAGTTAATCAAAGGACAAGAAGGTTTGACAATGCACACCTTTGTATATTAAACATAAATAAAATATTAACTTAGAACGGAATTTACATATAAGGAATGTAAAAATTGTAGCTCTCAATGGAACTCCTAATCTATAGCATTCCTGTTCTAAATAAAAATTCCCAAACACGGAGTTCTACTTTTACTCCACCCCATGGAAATCGAATTAACTTAAAACTCAGTATTAGCACTCCAAAATTTAAATTTTTATACACGTGACTTACCAAATAGATCCCAGGAGTGTAGATTGGTCGTTCCTCCATATGAGCCGTCATCCCATTTCCATTCATTGGACTAGACGGATATCCATGGTGGCCATGTCCCCCATTTTCATTGGAAATAATGATGTGCTGAAGGTACTGATGTTGATGTCGGTGTTCCGGTGACTTGGAAAACATTTGCTCGGCTGTGGCCAAGAAACTTGGATGCCCACTACCACCACCACTGGCACTCACAATTCCGGACACAGT
>JAAXYW010000469.1:0-36771 GCA_036851895.1 Orthonychiurus folsomi | reverse complement strand
CTACATCTATCAATATTGAGCTTTTCTGGGTATGCCGAGCTACCCTAAATCCTCTAAACATATTTTGGTGGATGACATCTAAAAGACGGTAATGTATGCTTTTACAACGCCTGTTTTAATTTCAATTTGTTTTTGTTAGGTTAATCATAAACCTAACTAAGTTGGAATGTTTGCGTGTGTGCGTGTGTGGGTTCCAGTCTCCTACTGGCCTTTGGGTCTACTTCTGATCTTCGGGTCTAACTTATTGTTTAGAATTTTGAGCTTTGCTAACTTCGACGGAATTGAACCCAAAAATAAACTAGAAAACAGCGCATAGCGCAGGCAAACTTTTTGTTTTTGTGTGATTGTGTTTGTACAGAATTTCAAGGAGGCACCATATGCAAGGTCAGCCCGCGTAGCGGGCTGCCGCGGCTAGTTTACCATATGCCATGATGTATAGTATAACCCTATAGCATTTGAATATTGACATCTGCATATGCAATTAGCAATACCTAGTAATGCGTCAAGTATTCCTACTTCTGGCTAATCCCTGAGAAATTAAATGAAAGCTTTCTTTGTTGTCATGGGAAAGGTTGTATGTTGGATTGTTTAATCGATTATCGACTGCCAATTGCGGGGTAGCCACGTAAAAGTGAAATACATCGGGCAAATTTACAGACTCGGAAGGAAAGTGGGATAAGTAACTCTAGTCTTATTTTAAAGTCAGGCCCACGCGAAGAGAATGGTGGACAACGTTCGTGCCAGCCCATACCAGCAACGGGACAACACTACTGGCTTCATTACTGCCAACGACATTGGACACGTGATTCGGCATGAACCTTGCCAAAACTTCCATAATGCTCGGGTAAGCAGAATACCGCTTGTAGTGCATGTTTTAAAACGCATTAGTGATTAGCGATGCAGTTAATCTAAAATATAACTTTCAGACCAGCATTTATGACGCGAAGCCTTTGCAATTAGTCATGCCAAATCCACTACCAAGAGGTGACAATTTTATCACAACTAGTGAAGTCTTCCACAAACCAAAATTCTACGAGCACTACTATTATCAACCCGAGTATCGAAAGGCTCCAGGATTAGAAAACATCCATTACATCAGGCCAGAATTTCACCGCAAGGTCAGTAGCGTGCAACCCATATATAACTATAACGAGTTTATTGCAAAATAAATTCTGCACGGCTGGGTTTGTATTTTGTGTTGTAAAATATGTTTATATAATAAGTCTTACCATCATACATAAGAGAATACTGTATTATGAATTCCTATAATTAGGCAATAAAATTCATACTTTATTGCAAATTTTCAGGTTGTCCAATCAAAAATTGGCTTCAACCCAATCTACGACAAGTCTGAAACTCATGATCAATTTCAACCCCGACGTGCTATCTTTGATATTTACGGTGGCCCACGGATCCACATTCCTACTCGAAATGTGGTAAGTAAATACAAAATGCTAAAGTAATATACTATTATAATGTCAAAGGATTCACTTGCTCAATGATGCTAATTGTAATACAAATGTCCTAGTACACGCTTGAGTACAAAGACTACATTTATCCATTTGATCCTGCCGAGAATTCCGTTCTAAAATTGACTCATCCGTACCTGACTACGAACCAGCTGTATCATCGAGAATTCACACCCGATGAAAGGGACCGCTACGCTACCTTGGATGAAATTGAAAAGAGCGACAAGGTTTCAAACCATTTTTTAAAAGTTTTGTAATTCATTAATTGGAACGCTTGATCATGTAACATCATTTAGCTCTCGGATGTTGCAATCAAATTACGCGTTCGTCCAATGCATGATCCATTTGAGCAGAAATTGGATAAACTTGGGATCACACCCAACTTGGATGTTGCTCGGGAAGCATGTGATTTCAAGCGGGCCAACCGAAAAACAGCATTTAAACGTCAATTGTATACTGGGCCAGCTCCAAGGACTTGTCCTCCAATTGAGTACTTGTATGTGGATTCGAATGTTAATTTTGAAATTTGCTTAAGATTTTATTCTGAAATATTAATTTTTCTAGTGGCACTACGACTTCTTACAATGATACCTACTCTCGTCCTCTCCATCGCAACGTTAAAGAGAATACGACCCGCGGACTAAAATTTTGCTTCATTCAACCAGGCCTCAGTTCTATGGGGGCCATGCGCACTCCCAACATGTATAGCACGGAAACAGGGGTTTATGGAAATGGGCGTGGCGTGGATGCATTTGTTCGGATCGAACATATCCCGAGCATAGTTAATCCCAAAAGATTTTAATTATCACAATCAAAACTTTTCAAATGCAAAACAAGGTAAAATGCATCGACTCAAGCCCAGTATGCGGGCATTCCAATGAAATGAGAGGAAAATAAAATATCTGACATTTTCAAAATAAATGAAGTGCTTTGGATTTCATTTTAAACAAGGACGGGCATTAACTTAACTTTGAAATGATTAAAATTTTATATCGGCCAAGATATACAATTAAGTTATTGCCACTTTCGTTTCCAAGGAAAATTTTGCACCCAAACGAAAACTGGTTGCATGTTGGTTTCATCTCCAAGCATCCGTTTGTGTTCCAACAATTCCAGCCCAGCCTACAACAGGCGAGCAAATTACATTCAAGCCGAGCCCTGGAATTGCTGGTGTTACTAAAAGTGAAAAGACAACAAAATGGAAAAATCGGAATGGCGAAACGCATTCATACTGTTTGTAGTGTTGTTAGCCATACTGAATACAACGGAAGGGCAAAGGAAGAAAGTAAATAAGACAACAAATATAATCCCAGTCACGGAAGTCGACTACAAGCACCGGATCGTTAATTGGTGTGTGACAGGCCAAGACGAGCCTGAATTCCTCTACTATCCATACAATGAATTAGTCCCATACATTCAAAAGACTCAGTTAAAACATCATCGCGTGAGGGATAAGGTGAGTTTGTGTGCATTTAAAAAATTAACCTATAGTTGAAAAAATGTTGTGAATTTGATGTTGCAATTTTACTTTGTTTAGACTGGGAAACCAAGGTACGACTACACGATGGAGCTTGTGGACGTTAAATTTGAAGACAAGTCGGCTGCTGGCAGTGATCCGAACTTGAAAGGTACGCTTTTGAACACAGCTCATGCCAAATTTCAAGCTTACAAGCTACGCGAACACGCTTTGGGTAAGTGTTGGATTATCAAAACCTACTAATCGTAAATGATTCTAAAATGATATATTAATTCATCGAATGGATCTCTCCAGGCATCAAGGAGAGACTTGAACCGGTTCCCTTTGAAGGGCTCGTGGTTCAAGTAAACCACGCTCCGCTGGGCATTGGATTTCCTTACGCACGATTTGTTGACATTGAAGAAGAAGTTTTTTGCAGCTGTGTGGCTTATCATGGGATTTCGGTGGGGTGCAGGAAACGTCCAAAATATGAAATCATGGTGAGATATTAAAAACATGGAATCATGGTTAGAGAATAAAAATATAATCTTCCTTGATATTTATAGCATCCATCAGTCTTGGTATGGCACCGCCATCAGGGATCCTTGGGAAGATCCAAAACACATAACAATCTAATCAAGTCCCGCCGTGAATATGTGCAGAAGGTTACAGGACTGAATCAAACGGCAATGGTCACAGTTTGCAAATTGGGCCCGAAATGGTGTGACCCGGAAGACTATGGTTCCGAAGGACAAGTTCCGAAGGGTGAGTTGCCTCCAGAAAATGAAGTCCATGGAACCCTTCAGTGGTACTACCCACCATGTACAGTGACAAGGGCCGTTGAATTTATGTAAGATCCATGCAAAGGGTATATAATTGTAATTGCCTCGTGCTTTTATGCTTATAGTTCTGTCGTCTTTCAATATTCTCTAGTGTAATTGTAGTGCACAGCTTTGAACACAAGCAATTTGATACATTTTTCCTTGGCCCGTATGAGCTACCGGATATTTCAGGATCAAGAACCAGCTCCCGCATGGCACCAACGCCGTTTTTCTACGGAATGAAATATAGCTACGTATGCGACGACATCGATGATAACACTGGTATTCTTTCTGAGGCGGATCGGAGCAGTCGGGTATTAACCAAGCTTACAATTGCTTTAATAATATTTATGACCTGAATTCTTGTTCAAATCCCCCACAGATTACATACCCGTTCGACTACAGCTACAATTATGATATCTGCGTGGTGACTGGTAGCGACCCAAAACAAATGTGCCAATATCCAGATCACGCGAGTTGTGTTGATGCGGCAGACAAAGCCTTTGTCTTAAGAGCGGACAAGTGTTCAAGGATTTGTGAGTCGGAAATGCCTAGCACATCAACAGCAAAACCGGTGTACGGCCCACTATTCCGAAGAAATCTTCATGGAGCTATAAATATGATTACAAATTTCTGCCTTCAACCCATTTTTATTTTTATTGGCCGGTACTACAAGGAAACATTCAACCTACATTCTTACAAGGGGGCAAAGCTTTGGTATTGGGTAAGGATGTTAACCACAAGCAGAGATTGTAGATGAAAATGGAGTGCTTATATTATCAATTGTCTGTAGATCCACTTGATTGGAGGTGCCATCGCTTCCATTTTCCAATATTTTGGTTATTTTCATCCCCATTGGGTAAATCGGGGCAATCAACATTACATTGCTGGAAATATTATGATCATGATGCTTGGGATATGTTATGCTTCGTCTTGGATCCGACACAGAAATGCCTGGTGGACGAGAGCTGCTGAGTTCTTCCACGGAGCTTCCGGATATGTTGTCTCAGGCTTAGCATGTGAGTTTGTAATGAAAGTTTAAAAGTTGATAGTCATTTTATTTATATTATTCCCCTGTATTTAGTTTGGTGCTTGCATACTGCTCCACACGTTCCTGCAACTGCATTAATTCTAATTTACACGGCTACGGGCCTCTTGGTATTTGGATATATCATGATGGAGGTTAAATACAGCTTTATTGCATATTTTCATCCAAAATACAAACGATTAATTTACTAATCATGTCAATTCTAGTGCTGCATTTTCTGGCTCGATAGAAAATTTGGAATGCGACCATATAGACGCCATTTTCCCACGGTAGAGGCAAGATTTGATGACCTTCCAGTCCCGGTATGAGTTGCATAAAATTAGCTACAGCATTCAATATTCTATTAAGGATTGTGTTCATTTTTAAATCCCATTTCAGGGAAGGAAATGGCGAATTGGGCTCCTTATCTTCCTCACGATTACGATGCTCATACTGACGACTCTCACTATTTTCATTGAATAAATCTTCGCCACCTCCGCCATCATTTCAAGGCGCCTTTCGCTTCTACATATAAATACATAGTACAAATATCAATACGAGTGAATTGAGTGGAAAGAGTGCACTTCTATTTATACATATCTATTTGTGATCACGTGCCATGAGCGAATAAATAACATAAAACATATGTAAATGGCACTCCTCGACTCCTCGCCCAGTCTGCTTGTTGACATCACGGTGACTGGAAAAGGTCAAAAACCAAGTTCGGGTGCTTCTCGTTGAATGCTTGAAGTTCAATGGCAGTAGGGAAGAGTTTTATTTTATTTCTGCAAACAAAGTAGACAAACTAAACAACAATATTTCTGAAATATTCATTCTTACTTGTTACTTACGCTCTGATAACATCGAATGACTTTGCCGCCAGCTGTGAGGCATTAACTTCCAACCCTAATTGGTAGGACTGCAGTGCGTTTTCAATTTTGAGTTTAGAAATAAGCCACTCTTCGCAAATCTCTTTTAATTCAGGCAATATGAAGCGATGGGCTAAAAGGATTGTATTTGCAGCACTCTTGCTCAGATTCTCCACTTGCCCAGTATAGACGTAGAGCAGCATTTCTTCCACTGCAGTTGCGCTTATATCATCGTCCATTTGCAATCTGCTTGTCTCATTCTTTGGTTGGATGAGTGACTCATTGAAGAGCAGTGTTGAAAACACAGGGCTGCTTGCTGAAAAGCAATTCACAAAAACTTTAGAATCCGAAGTACAATCGTATGCATGGATATTAAGATGTGATTCCAAATTATAACAAATTATATTTTCCTTACAAGCCAATATTATGCGATGAGCCAAGAAATCCTCATTCTCAGCAGTGATGACCAGGTCAAAGTAGCGGTCATCATTCAACATACTCGAAGAATATTTGAAGAATGGTGGCTGAGAAGAGGCTTTCTTCGCAACAAAATCCCTGACAACTCTTTCCTTGCAAGCGTCCGTTCTGGATGTCACAATTGGACCCGGATAGAATGCGGTTACGAGGAATCGGAACAAAACTGGATTCGGATCTGAAATCCCATCTTCACCACCTGCGTCCGCCCTGCTAATCTTCGCAGCATTCTTTAGTTCATCCAGATTAGGCCAACTGAAATCGTATCTATATTCCATCAAAGAGGATGTTGTCGACTTTGAGCTCTTGCTTCCCCGTGAGGTTTGTGCCTGTTGCACAACAATGGGCAGATCAGTGGAAGTTTGTATTGGCAAAACCATATCCTCGTCTTCAAAGATAATGGAAAGGAGAATGGCGAAACTGATTTTATTCACGTAGCGGGATTCGTAGGCGTATGAAGCCGTTATCTTAAGCCCGGAGGCTGCTGTGGTCGTCGAACTGGAGCGTGTTATCCGGAAAGACCTTAAAATCATCTAATTTTTTCAAAAGTGACACGGTATTCTACTCGAAACGATCCGAATCGCTCTTTCATTGTTGCTTGAATATTATTTCAGCTAAAGAAAATCCCAAGTGTGTTGTATGCAATGACGGGACTTCAAAATTGACACATAAAGTTGCTTACCATTTTCCACCAACATGGTCGGACTTAAAGGTCAAGTCACCAGTGCTCACTTCAAACGGATGATTGAATTTCCTGGAGTGTTCCAAATACTGCAAAATCCCATTTATTTCCCAATTGTGTAGAAAGGTTTCCTTTTGTACGGATAACTGCAAATTGACACAAACGAATATTTTGACAATTAATATCCCAATTTTCAAGTTACAATTAAGTACATAAAAGCATTTATAATACCTCAGTGGTTGTGCATCGGGTCACATTTTTTGAGAGACGTTTCAAAGTCTCATAATCCGGTTTCAGAGCTAACCAAATGTCAGTATCGCCGAGCGTATCTGTGTCGTTGACCGCTATCACAATCCGTGCTTGCATTTGTATAGTTTGCAATACTAAGGTGTTCCAAAGTAAGCATTTCAGCAACATTTGTAGATTTTTAGTGTAGTTCCGCCTATGAATTCAATGTTTACTAAACAAAACCGGAGTGCAATGAACGGGAAAGGTTATATGCTACCCTTATATTAATTTATTCGTCCTATAGTAATGGCTCGCAAGTAACGGATGCTAATATAATGATAATTTCATGACCCTAGATGACCTCGCAAATCTAGCACAGATTCTCCACAATACAGCATACCCGATCGTGAAGCTCAAGCATGTATGAAGCAGAGTTGGCAGATTACACATTTTGTCCAATTCATTTTTATACATTACACATTCTTGGCTAATGAAACAGGCCAAAGCTTCTCGTGATCCATTATGTCCAAAGCTATCAGAATCGCCTAAAAGAAAACTAGTCCAAATTGTTTTTATAATTAAAAGTATAACCTTCAAATAAAGCAAACTAAAATTATGTCAAAGCACGATTTGTGATGGTCCGTTCATCCGTCATATTTTGCAGCAAACGTATTCAACCATGTTACAATTCAACTTTCAAATCGTATTTAAACTTTAAAATAAAGTGCTCACAACGAAACATGATTTCGAAAGATTAACATTTAATAAAAAATACGTGAGTTTATTCCTCTTCATGCGATAAACATATAAACTGCTGACGTTGCAGAAGTGCAGCATGGTTTTCAAATATATACTCTTCAAGACTTAAGTTAGCTATGTATCCATTAGCATAATAATTGCATTACAGTCGAGGAAGACGTTTCATGAGAAGCGCAAAAATCTCATATTTGAAGGGATCCACTGTAACCTACCAATTCTAAAAATGAGATATTTGGATCACTGGTAAGGCTTATGCTGCAGTATTTCATTAACTGCATTTTTTTTGCAAAAAAAAGTAAATAACTTCATCCCTTTAGTGTCAATCGTGATAAGAACATAAATGTCATCTGTTTGAAATTGATTCCTGGAAAAACTCCAAGAGCGGAATTCTAATTAAATACATTGTAACATTGAACACCCATTATTCAACAACAAGCGTTCCTTATTTGTCCTAAATTGACAATGTTCCTCCTAATTAATTGCATTCGATGCCTGCATGTATTGGTAAGTTTTCGTGCATAGTAATACTCAAGGAATCACATTCACCACATCCGCATGATTCCTTTTGCTAGATTTGATAAAGGTGGTTTGTCCGATTTCTGGCGTTTAACGGGGCGCTTCACCTTGTCTTCACTTGTCGTCCTCCTTCTTTTCCTTTGCACTAATCAACACAACAATGTTAGCCAATTAAGCCCGTCTGCCCGCAAAAGAGCTAAAAGTACTCAATTAAGTTCGGAAATCGGAAGTACCTTTTCCGCGAGACTTTCTCCCGGAGTGCTGGCTCTCAGAAGGGCTAGAATCGTGATCTGAAGTGCTAGAGTTTCCATACACAGGTTTGCTATGTTTGAATTCGCGAGGAAGCTTTTTGTGGGACTGACTTCGAGATTTATCACAGCAACGACAACATGTATTTTCAATTAAATCCTTCATGTTATTCACCGATTTCCGCAGTTTGGAACAAGAACAAGAGCAAATCCTTTTGTTGTGGTCTACATGGGTTTCAGGCGAAGACGAGGAATCGGAGGATGAATTGCCAGAGTCTGAGGCCTGCTTCTTTCGTGCTGCAAAATATATAATGCATTACAGTTACCTGAAACACGTTTATTATTATTTTTGGACTGAAACACAGCTTACATTCAGCAGTGTGATAGCGATTGTGAGAAGGCTTTGAAGTGATCATCATTTTCCTTATTTTCCTTTCGGAAATGCGCTTCAAATCCACTGTCACGTATTGTGACTCAACCAAATATTTCAAGTAGTTTTGCTGTTTTGCCCTCTCCTTAGCTGATTTTAATGAATCAGGAGATTCCTCGCTTCTTTCAATGAGTGGTGAATCCACAAAAATTGAATTGCTGGAGGTAGATAAAGATGAAGTTACACTGTCCTCGCTGGTTGATGACAGACTAGTCTCACATAATTCAGAAGAATTTGAACTAGATTCATCTTCGGTGCCACTTGATATTTCGAAATCCTCATCAGAGGTACTCGAGTCGTCAACGTTGTATTTCCTCCGGTTAGGTCTGGATCTTGCATTCTTTTTCCCACGGACTTTAGTATCCTTAGTGGCAGTTTCAGCAAATGGCGCAATGACTGGCTGGAAAGTTTTGCTAACATTCTTCTGATTTCCGTTGGAGCTTGAAGTCGGGTCTTCCTCAAGTCTTGAATTAAGATTCGAATCGCTCGGACCATTGTCACGCTTCTCGGGTAGTGCCTGCATTGACAGAACTTTCTTTGGCAACCCTGAATTTTTGGACTTGACAGCATTTCTTTCTTTAAAATTAAATGTATTAAATTCTTCACAGATTGAAATAATATTTGCAGCGCCTTTCGCCCTATTGGGAACCGCACTTGTTGCACTTTTGTGAGTTAGAGCACCAGCAGTATCTTTTGAAATATGTAAACTTTTCTTTTTCGTGGAGTTGCCACTTTGATCACGCCGCATTTTCTCTTTGATTTTACTGCTGCTAGATAAGTGCTTCTCTTTTGCTGGAGCCCTTGAAAATCCCTGCTTGGCAGAAATTTCTTTTGAAGGTAAAGTAACCCTAAGCCGAAGTGGTGCAACTTCGCGCGACGTTGGTAACGGGGCCGGAGGCCGTGAAAGAATAACCGTTCTATCGTCTTCGACATTGTCATCTGAGTCAGTCCCGGAGGAATTCAAAAGAGAGCTGCTATAAGAAATGGAAGCTTGTTCATTGGGGTCCGGGTCCAACCTCGATCCGTTTGACGGCATTACTTTAGCAGGCAACTGTGGATTGCTGTTCACCGCCTTGTTGGTCACTAGCTCAGAAGGGGGTAGGTCTCCATGCATTGGAGAAGCAAGGGATTGACTTCCATCAACAAGTTCATAAGGTGAGCTTATGCATTCGCCTTCATCATCGGACAGATCAATGGTTATAATATCAGTCTCAGTGTCAACACGAGCCAAATTTAGCATCGGATCGTCAGCAGTAGTCATCGCCGTAGCATATGAATTTTTTGACGATGAGGATAGTCCTGAATAATGAATTTCTACTTCGTCATCTTCGTCATCGATAAGAGTTGGCACAGCATCTGTAGGTGGTGTACTTCTCTGTTTCGCAAAGTTAGAAGATTCAGGTGAAATGTCTTCCACCGAGAATATGGTTGAACCTGTCGAATATGAGGACGAGCTTACAGTAGCAGGGACACCTGGCATCACAGAAGTTCCCGGCTCAGTCATATTGTCATCAGCGCGAGATACTGATAAGTCCGGAAGGAGGCCACTGTCTTCATATTTTATTGGAAAAGGCTTAACAGAATTAAATAGCTCGTCGTCCGACAGATTAACAACGTCTTCATCATCAGAGAGGGCAATCTAAGCAAAACATTAAAAATCGTTTTGAAAATTGCATTTTAATTTGGCACATTACGGACGTTACCTCTTCAGTTTGTCTTTGGGTGGAGCAAACTGTAAAGTTCCCATTAACGTCCAATTTGACTCGTGTATCCTTGACATCCCCATTAATTGATTTGAGAACTTCGTCAAAATAGCTAGATACAGGAATGCAAAATTAGGATTGATTGATTTGGTTGAGTGCAGTGACGGGACGGCAGTGTTCTGTGTGACCCACCTATCAATAATAAGGTCTTCATAGTCCAGTTCAATGTCGCAAAAAGGACAACGGCACAGTCTTTGTACGTCAAGAAAATTCTTGGCATCAAAGCAACGGTAATGCTTGCAGCGGGCTCCCCTACAAGGATAAACAATTTTCCCTTTTCCAAGCGGACAAGTTAGAAATGTTGCTTGCAGGCTTGGCTCTATGGAGATTCCTTCCTCTCTGACCTCATTCATCTCATCAGTGACTTTGTATGATTAGAGAAATATAAACATATAATTAATTCATTATTACGCGTATTGTGAAAGTATTACGAAAACCAAACTAAATCGAAAAACTGTGTATTATTCTGGCAATTTGACATTAAATAAAATGTACTACTTACTCATTTTCCTAGTAATATCCTTTGCAACGGAAGCATTGGCTATGAGATCTACAAGTTTTTCTGCCACTGTGAGTTGCCTTCCAAGAGCGATGCTCAATACAATCCGATCATTGCTCTCGCAGTTCTTCAAGCGAGCAAGGGTCTTAATGATGTTTTCTGTACCACCACGCAGAGCAGGGGTAATGTCAATCGTAAATTGATATTTTTCTTTGCCCATTGTCAAAGTAGCAGGAACGTCATTGAATTTAATAGATGATAACTCCATCGTCTTCGTTGTATTCCAAACAGGGACATTGCTTCTGGCATAGACCATGCGTAGCACTACAGCCTAAAAAATTAAAAAATCTGCTTTTGTACAAATCCTTAGAGTTGTTTCTTCAAAAGTACCTTTCCAGTGTCTTCTGTATAATGATTGGGATCAAAAGTGTTTGGAAGCGAAATACGAGCGAGCGCAGAAAATACTCCAGTAAGGTTCGCATCGGTGAACATGAAATTCGGAGCAACATAGTGTTCGAGAATGTCATAGCCAGGAAAATGTACTGGGTTACGTTTTGGCGCATAACCTCTGCTTGATATATCATTGCTAATTGGTGATGCTAACTGAAGAGGGACGCCTGCTGGTAATGGCGGTCGTGATATGGGGGCTGCTTGCAAAGGAAGAGGTGGTTGTACCGATCTTGGCAACAATGGCGGTCCTGATATAGGGGCTGCTTGCAAAGGAAGAGGTGGTTGTACTGGTCTTGGCAAAACTGGCGGTCGAGAGACTGGGGCTAGCAAAGGAAGAGGTGGTTGTACCGATCTTGGCATCAATGGCGGTCGAGAGACTGGGGCTAGCAAAGGAAGAGGTGGTTGTACCGATCTTGGCAAAGATGGCTGCCGAATTTCGGAAGTGACTGCTTGTATTCGGTCAGGCGCTGTCTGACGTTGCTTAGTATGTCCAGCGACAAGAAGGTCCGGCAAAGTTCGCCGATGTGGCACTGTTATATTTGGTTTATAACCGGTAAGACAGTAACGATCAGCATTAGTCAAGTCTTCAACCGCTTCATAGTATTGGTTTGGGAAATGCATTTTCGAACCCATCACATCTGCAAAACGTAATTAATCTAATATATGTGAAGGTGAATACACCTAGCCAGAAATTTCAGAGTTTTTAGTGCAGCTTTTAGTTAAATGTTACAACAATGCCCTTCTTAAAAGAGCACATCTAATAAAAGAACTTGTCAAACACTTACTATGATGAGCACTTGGGATTTTCGTTAGTCTAGAAATCATTTCTGGTGCCAGTCCATGTGTATTGAACATAAAGCGCTGATCATTCATGGCATAGCATGTAATACAATTCGAACTTGTATCATTCGCTAGAGCGGAGGGTGACGTCCCCAGGCCATGAGCTATCACAGGCTCTTTGTTGCAATTCTTGTAAAATTTCAAAACGAATAATCAACATTTAAAAACTACCATGGGCACTTATGAATGCATTTGATACCACAAGATAATGTGTAATGTTTTAGTTAGAATTTATCATCTCACCACTGGAGGAGGACGGCTGCTGCCGCTATCGCGGCTGAATGCCAGTGAAAACATAGGAGGACCAATAAAGACAGGTGGGCTTCGAGAAGCCAAAACGCCCGCAACGCTGGAGTGCTGATTTCTATTAAAATACCATCTACCGTCCCGTGGAACTACAAACATAAATAATTCAACAGTTATAAACTAGCATTCTAGAGTTCATTTGAGCGTAGCTACTAGCTACTTTGTGATTCATACCCCATTGAGTATTCGGAATTGCATCTAAAAGTGGCCTGAGCTCAGGTGATAAATATTTAGTTTGTATGAAGCAGCGTTCGCTAGTATAAATCTCGCACGGCACAACAGGTTGACCTTGCTTTACGGATCTGGAATTGGTTATAACTGAGCGTGCGTCAAAACAAGAGGGACGAACAGCACCGGCTCCAACTGCAGGTCGAACTACGGGTTGCACTATTTGCCTCTCCGGTTCGGGCGGACTGGTCCGTTGTGGTCTAATTTCTGGTGCCCGAGGTTGAGCCACTTGACTGACTGGCCGAGGAGAAGGTGTTGTTAGATCGACCAGAATTGGAGATTGGTTTACCCGAGGTGAACTCAAAGCCGGTTGCGCTGAGACTTTGTTGACGCTCGCAGTGCCCTATGGCCATTCAAAAACGAGAACCAGTCAGCAAATGAACATGATTTAAAAGACAAAAAATAGTTTAAAATAATGAATTACCGCAAGAGATTGCGATATAACGGTGGGCCTGCCAGGCTGTTCATTTGTAGTTCTAATGGTCAGATGGCCAGAGGAAACAGCGGCAGTTATTGTAATTGCACTAGTAGAAGCGGAAGTGGTCACACGGGAAATTGACGGATGTGAGGCCTGAGACGAGATCGAAGAATTTGGAGTTTGAGGCATTGAAGAGCCTGATTGGGTGGGAACATTTGTAGATCCCATGCTTGCGGCCCTTATGAGGTATTCTTTGAGAGGATCTTTGGCAGGGGCCGTTGTTGCTGGTAGTGGGTTCTGAGCACCTGTCCCTGTCGCTTTTCTGGGGTTTAATAAATTTGTACTTGCTTGGGGTGGATTATTCGCTTGGTTACTATTACTAATAGTAGAATATGTAGGTGCGGTCCCTGTATTGCTGACTGAAATTGAAGTCAAATTGTTGCTGGTTGAATCTTGACGGCTACCCCCTAGCACCTGTGAAAAAGCTTGGGAAATTGTCACGGCGGTGAGCATAGGTCGTGGTCGGCTTTCAGAGGTTACGGTGGCATTAGTCCTCGTAGCGGGCACTGGGTTCGAAGTTGTGGGTAACGGCAAACTCTTTTGTGATGGCAAATTCCTTAAGTTGTTGATGGGAGACTTGGGGTTTGAAGCCCAATGAGGATTAGGCAGTAACGGAGGGCGATATGGGTCAGACCCCGGGCCCTAAAGATTAATAAAAATGATTATAGTTTATTTTCATTTTGTGATTTCAAAACATTAATAAACACCAGCGCTAATCACAACTAGTGGATTTGACTCTTTTCTATCCAACATCTCGTGTTTCAAATTTTCTTTCTAAGGAAACGTTAACCACCATTTCAGTCGCATGCCCGACCACTGGAAACTAAATTAAAAATTAAAACCCACGGCGTCAAACGTTACCAAGTAAGATAAGTTGTCAAGTTTTGATTATTTTGGACTGTTGCTAGGGCTAGCTAGGGTCAGACGTCAGAGTAAACATATCATTCTTTCATACTTCCCTTATGTTGTTCAGTTGTTGTGTAGTTGTTCCGCATTTGACAGTTGTTTGTTGGCTTAGCAACATGGTCAACACAATCCCAACCTAGTGTGGAAACCCTATGTATGCATTGTAACGGTTGCTAAGGAAAGATGTACAAAATTCAAAAATCCCATACCCACCCAAACATTCAATAAACGTTCTAACAACAAATATACCAACCAAAACTTGCTAAATAATTTTTAGATTGAAAAACCGCTAAACCACCAAACTAACCATGAGCTTCCTTGGCATTCACCAAGACAATCAAGTCCTTCCCTTCGGTATTTTGTAGCTTTTCCATAACATTGTAATACATTGACAACCCAATTCTAACGTCGTGGAGGTAAATCTGGTCGTTGTTTTGTTAGTTCTAACAGAAGTTAATCCAACCACTGCACTATACGATCCAAGATTTGTGCATATTTCTATTACATAAACAATTTCTAACAATATTCATATCTAAAAAGACTTTCTTCTACCATAAAGTTCCACCGTGCAACTTCTTAAAAAAAGCTAACCCAGTTAGGTGAATTAAGCATTTTAAATAAAATATGATTCATCAACATATCAAATTTACCCATTGGTTATTTGCAAATTGAGGAGGACCAGGGCCAAAATTCCTTTGGGGAGGCTGAATTTGGGGTTGAAAAGGTGGATTTTGTGGGCTAAACCTGTAATAGCCATTACCGTGCGGCTGGAACTGGACCCAAGTGTCTCCTTGCCATGCTGGTTGATTTTGATTACCATCGAAAAACCCTGAATTGTATCTGGGCTGTGAATAATCCTGATAAGGGCCACCAAGTACAGGCCAACCACTTCCTCCTCCCCACCAATTGTTGTTCATTGCTATAAACAAGAAAAAATTAAATATTCAATTTATATTGTACTATAGTGTAGCCAAATACTCTCACAAAACTTAAATTAGAAGCACGTCGGGTGCACTCGGCAAGGCTGAAACAAGTTATTCTATATTTTAAATTTCAGAATTCATATATTTGTATGTAAATCCATTACATTAAGGCCAGGATGTAACGCTCAATCTGGTGGTATGTATACGTTAATACATCCAGTGATTAGTATGGTTAAATCAATTTAAATTGCTTTAAACCTTAGTTCATTTTTGTTCCACCGTTGTGAATAAATCATTCAAACTGCCGTAAATATACTAACATAAGTTCAGCTACAAATAGATTTACATCAAAATGACTTACCGATCACAGACCCTTACTTCGGATGGAACTGAGGCAGAGGAAAGTATTTCTAAATGTACCCAGTCAGTCAGCAGATTCCTTTTGTTGTTTATATTTGATCTTCAGTTTACCGTTCCGTCTCATGTCACATGTTATGTCTTAATTCCCTACAAAAATATCCCAAACTCAATTCTTTGTGTCCTATACTTGTGTACTTACACCTGACTTAATTTACTTTACTCCCGCACTATTATTTCTAATCGGGTTGACCCATCTCTACCGCACTACAACATACTGGACCGCGTGAAATGATTGCGTGGGGTTTGCCTCCTAAAATTCCCAATCTCCTCATTCAATGAAAACATTCAAATCTTCCGCGACGGGTT
Source organism: Orthonychiurus folsomi (assembly GCA_036851895.1). Lineage (NCBI taxonomy): Eukaryota > Metazoa > Arthropoda > Collembola > Poduromorpha > Onychiuridae > Orthonychiurus > Orthonychiurus folsomi. Next base: position 20,673 of record JAAXYW010000469.1, on the reverse strand, counting down.
TGCATTAAGAGGTCAAGAGAATTTCGCGGGTTTTAGCTTGAGCTTTTATGTTGATTTCAAGTGGCACGGTGGCTCACAGAAGGTCAACATGACCATTGGCAATTGGCATTTCTTATTTAAAACTAGACTTATTAATTAATATAAATTACTAAACTTATTAATTATGGTAATATTTAAAACTAGAATTTAAGAAATAAGGTTAAGGTAGACACGACACGTACACTGCCTGCGCTTTGACAAACGCAATCAATAAATGTTTATTGGCGACGCTTCAAATTTTAAATAGGTACACCTTTTTTCTATTTATTCGCCTCACGCCGACGAAGTTAATGCTTCGCACATGGACTTTGCATGTCGGGGATTATTTATAAAACTCTTGCCGCTATGGTTAAAGTTAAAGTACATCCAAGATGTAATTAAAGCAAGTGTGCAGTAGTATAGAGCTAAACAATATCGCAAGTCTGCGCTGCTATGCTGCAGTGAGTGACGACAGAGAAGCTGCTGCTGGCCTGTATTTATTAATCTTATAATCTTACATTTAGAAGTAATTAAATAACAAACATGAAACTCTTCGGAATAATTAAAAATATTAAGGGAGGAAAGCAATTTGAATTTATATCAAGATTTAACTCAAGTGCGACCATCGCAGTTGCCGAAACATATACAAATTTAGACAATCTTAACTCTTCCTATGACGTGGTTGTTATTGGTGGGGGTGAGAAATTAGAAAAATTAGTTGTTAGTGCAGAATGTGTTGAAAGTTGAAAATGTGATTCAAGTTTTAACAATTTAACTTCCAGGGCATAATGGATTGATTTCAGCGGCATATTTACGCAAATCCGGTTACAGCGTTTGTGTTTTGGAACGGCGTCATGTTCTGGGAGGCGCAGCAGTAACTGAAGAAATCATTCCTGGTTTTAAGTTCTCCAGAGGCTCATACAATCTGAGTTTATTGAGACCATATATAATCTCCGATTTGAAATTAAAAGTAATCTGTGAAAAAATTGTCCAGGTATATTCTTGGCTTTACTGATTATATAAAAAAAATACAGGAACATGGCCTTAAATACTACAAACGAGAGCCATACAGCACTTACACTCCAATCAAGGAATCTCTTTGGCCTAATTTCAAATCCAAATCACTTCTTTTATCAAGCAGCAACCGAGAACTCACGCGTGAACAGATTGCCAAGTTCTCCAGAAAAGACGCCATCATTTATAATGAGTATGAGCAGGAAATGTCAAAATTTGTATCCGCGATATCAGAACTGATAGACAGTCGTCCACCAAATATTTGGAATAAAAATGGTCGATTCTCCCTCGGGCGGTTGAAAGAGTTGAAGCCGGTATTAAGAGCAATCACCACCATTGGATCCGGTTTACCGCAATTCCATGAATTGCTTACGACTTCAGCTGGTAAAATTCTGGACAAATGGTTTGAGTCAGAACCGCTCAAAGCAACGCTGGCCACTGATGCACTAACAGGAAATATGGCTGGGCCTTACACTCCAGGAAATGGGTGATGATAAAACAAATTTTCTAATTGAATAATTACAGAGTGTAGCAAATACAATTAATAATACATAATTCCTTGTAGCTATGTTTTACTGCATCATATCATGGGCGGGGTTGATGGCATTCCTGGGTCATGGGTCTACGTTGAAGGGGGAATGGGAGGTGTTAGCCAGTCGATTGCTTCCAGTGCTAAATCACTTGGAGCTCAATTATTTACTGGAATGGTAATTTCTGAAATACGGAATCCGAATTCTTTTGTTTTCAAATTTGAGAATTGTGCAGAAAATGTGTGGACATTTTGTCCGCGGAGTAAATTTCGTGATTCACATATTTTTATTGTTTACAGGAAGTTTCAAGAATTCTATTTGAAAACGCAGCAGGTGGAACTACTAGAGCAACTGGAGTTGTGCTGATGGATGGGACGGAAATCAAAGCAAAGAGAGCCGTTTTTTCAGGCACAACCCCAGCGATTACTTTTGCCAAGCTCCTTAACTGCAATGAGGATAAGAGTTCGCAAGAGGCTTTAGGAGCAGATTTTATACAATCCATTAATGCAATTGATTACACTTCTCCTGTGACAAAAATTAACGGTAAGGTTGTAGTACTTACCACTGCACTATTTTTAGTGATCATATTACTAAAAGGTGGTGTTTACAATTAACTACAATTATTAGTCGCATTAAGCCGGATCCCACATTGTGCTGCGGATCCCAACCCTGCTCGGCAACCCAATGAGATCCAAAATTGGCACAAATGCACAATTCATTTAACTTGTGAAACTATGAAAGACATTGAAGATTCTTACCAATCGTGCATACAAACAACAACACCTTCCGCAAAACCAATTGTGGAAATGGTTATACCGTCCAGTTTGGATCCAACCCTTTCTGCGCCGGGTTCTCATGTGTGCTTGTTATTTACTCAATACACTCCATACGCTCCAGCAGATGGATCCTGGACAGATCCAATTTATAAAGAAAAATATGCTAGTCGCGTTTTTAATGTAGTTGAGGAGTACATGCCTGGATTCAAATCCAGTGTTGTAGGAAAAGAAGTTTTATCGCCTTGGGATTTGGAACAAACATTTGGATTGACTGGAGGCGTACGTAATTTGCTACTATTTCACTTTGAGTTGAGAGGATTTTGTAATATTAACTCATAGCAATAATGGTGCATAGAATATTTTCCACGGAGCCATGGGAATTGATCAACTGTACTGGCTGCGTCCAATTTTCAGCAAAAAATGCTGGTTTCCAGAAACACCAATTTCTAGGTTGTACTTGTGCGGAAGTGGCGCTCATCCTGGAGGTGGAGTAATGGGTTCTCCGGGCTATTTGGCTGCCAAAACCTTCATTAATAAATGATACTACCATGTTTCTGAAGTACTATATGTCACGAAACTTTAGAAAAGTTAACATCCATTTTCAATATTCTCAAAATAAACTGAAATCTAATAGTAAGATAGATTACATAAGAGAGGTTAGAATTTCATAATAAAACTTCTAATTGCTATTTTTACTTCGATCAAGTTCAATACCGTACGCGTACGCGTTTGTTGTGTGTTACATTCATTCTTCAATCGAAACTGAAATTAAATGAGTATTGACATTGCAGTTAATGTATGTAGATTCTGATATATTTTTGACTACATTGAAAAGTCAGGTTTGAGTCAAATCAAAATTACCTTGCGAAGCAGCTGTCAATCAGTATCACTACAGGTAAACTATTATATATGATGATGCACCAAACAGAATCTTTTAACATATATTGCTGCTTAATTGATTCAATTCAACATTCAAAACTTATATATCTCAGTTTTTTGGATAATATCTTCATTGAGCTTTAGATGAGTTAATACTGATAGGAGCCTATCATTGTTGAAATTCGTGGACAATTCATGATGTTTTGAAGTTTAAGGTCAACGCTATTCACAGCACAGATTTCTTTTCCAAGAGAAACCGACTAACAGTATCTGCAATTTTCTCAGGCTCATTCAAATGAATGAAGTGATTGCCATCGAATTCCGCAAATTCAAATGAGGAACAATGTTGCTTGTAAATCTCAATAGCTTTGAGGCAAGTTTCCTTTGCTTCAAACCAAGGAGCACCCTTTGCCTTCACAATCAGAAGAGGACTTCTAATGTCACTCAATAGGGTAAAACACTGATCACGACTGAAACGCAGGATGCTTGGACTTCTTAAGCGCAGATCTCGCGTAAAAGAGAATGATTCATCCTGATTCATTTTGGAACCGCGTTTCTAAAAGGGAAAAATCAAACTTTCAATACAACCAAGTAACATTATGCCCATTGCAACACTAATTTTCAGTTACCAAAAGTATTTTAGCGGAATCTTCAGTTAACGAGTTTCGAGTTGCCTTTACAAGCCGATCAACAGCATCCGTGGATTCATAAGATGGTGGAATCGGTTGAATCTTTTCCTCAAGAGCAAGGAATTGGTCAATTGCTAATGACATTTTCTTAGCATAGTCATCCCCACTCTCGCCTGTTATTGGCATTATCAGGTCGAGCATTATAAGTCTTTCCACCTATTAATCAGACCACAAAATTAATTTCAAAAATCAAAACACTGGCTCTTCTTGCTCATCTAATTTGTTAACTTCTTTACTTGAGTTGGAAATATTGACGCGTATAAAGCGCCAATACCAGCTCCCATACTGTGCCCAATCCATGCGAACTTGCTCCATTTTAAATGGCTCTTTGTCATCCGCCTCATAGCAATTAGGAAATCCTGCAATGAAATACAAAAAGTGACTTTTCTATTCTGCCATGCAAATTATTGAATGCTTCATTATCATACCGTACCGTATAATGATATGGTAATCCTTGTGGTATATGAGAACTTTGTCCATGCCCAGGCAAGTCAACAGCAACAATATAATACGACTTCGGCAACAATGGAATCAACCTGTCAAAGGTCCCAGCATTATCCATCCAGCCATGAACGGCTAAAGCCGGGGAACCATTTGAGTCTCCGTAGGCTTTGGCTGAAATTAGAGCAAACTAAGTAAGGCTTTTCGCAAAAATCAAGCGTATGTCAAGCGTTTTCAACAACAATACTCATACTCACCGCATATTCTTCCCCAGGGGACCCGAATGCTAAGTTCTCTGGATCCATCCGGACCAACCGGTGATTCTTCAATAGAACCGTTGATTCCATTAACTCCGTTCGAATGTCCATTAGTTACTGGGGCTTCCTCCAAAATTCCCATCATGTCTCGTGGGTCAGCTATGTTGCACATTATCTTATATTTATATTTAATTTTACTAAATTCCTCTTCCGAACAGCCCAGTTATGCAGTATTTCACCTTGCTCGGCTCTTTGAACACTTTTAATCTCCACTTTGGGTCAGCTATGTTGCACATTATCTTATATTTATATTTAATTTTACTAAATTCCTCTTCCGAACAGCCCAGTTATGCAGTATTTCACCTTGCTCGGCTCTTTGAACACTTTTAATCTTCACTTTATATTTGTACAACACTCGTCGTCTTGGCAGTAGTAGTACTAACTTCTCGAAATAAGAATCTCTGCTAGTAATTTTGAAATTGGCAATGGATTTTATTCAGCCACACTACACAACCACACCTCCAACCTCGTCAGTTAATGTTTAAAGACTGGTCTGGATGTGTGTTACAGTCCAAAGTTCAACTGCAAAAAGTAGATCCACTCAATCCGATCATGGCAATAATGTTGATAATAATATTATGCCTGTGTGTAATGTATAAAAGATATATAGCTTTCAGTCCATTTTCGGTCAAACTTTTTCGAGCCGAGCAAGGCTTTTAGTCACTTCCACTTCACACTAATGAAATTAATTTACTATGACGATTTCCCCAAGTCCAAAGTTCTGCGGTCACTTGCACTGGTTTGTACGTATGACATACAAGTAAATTTAAATCCAAACAGGTGATCCTAGTGCAAAGTCCACCACGAGACCACGATGACCGTCCGCGCGGCAATGCTTTTTTGGCACATAATACATATACAGCCTTTTCCTCTATAGTATGTATTGACCTTCAAAACATGATGATATCTAAGTAAAATATCCGAACACTTCGCGTTTGCTCTGCGGCAATGTAATGCAATGAAAAGTCAACTTTGCTATACACAAATGCACAGAAGACAGAAACCCTGTGAACTGTGAAGGCGCCGGTAAAAAAAAAGTAGTTTCCCATGCATGCGTTACATGTGGCGAAACCCGGTATAATCCCAATGCAATGTAATGAAATATGCTGCTGATCAATATACAGTTTTCCCACAGTAAAGTATACGTGTTAAGGTACAGCAGCAAAGCTGTAATTTGCTCTGAATTGATTGTGGGACCTAGGGCTAGCTTGCGAAATGTTTTGCAGCGAATAAACGAATTCCTCTAATTGAAGCCGTCCACGCAAGTCCTGGATTGTTAATATCATTCTTCACTACGCGAGGTTGGTGTGACGCAATATAAATTGAAGATTTCTTTGTTAGGTAGGGGTTGGTTGGTAAGTGTGGTGTTTTTGTTGAGTAGAATTGAGTTATGCTATACATGGAAGTTTATTTTCCAAGAACAAAAGTCAAGTACAAGCTGTAGAACAAGAGCCCTGCGTTTGCAATATTTCAAAAGAATCAACATTTTACAAAAAGCATGATATCGGTAATGTTGGCTTGCAAACGTTATATAAGGGACGCACTCCAGGCATCCAGCCTACTGGAGCAAATTGACGTTAAACAAGACAGCTGTCCGTCTTGTTTAATGATAAAAAATTATTGCAAAAATTATGGAACGCAAAATTGCTGGGTCAACAACCACACGAGAAATTGATTAGATTAAGGTGAAGCACGCGCAAAAGTGAAACGCATATTCTTCGTTTTATGCGAGCAACACAAAGCTCGGGATGTTCCTTTCCAATTGTCATTGTCGGACCCAAACAATGAAACAATCGAATCGAAGCATTTTCTCATTCACGATGCGAATGCGTACCATAACATACTAAGTGTTGTAATGTATTGAATCTCAGCAATGACCTTAGCTGCGCTTAAGCCATGACAAAATTCTGTGATTTCTCTTACTGGACATATGCATATGGTGTGGGATTTGAATTTGACAGAGCTGAGCACCATTGCATTATCTTTTATCTTATCTTGTGCTTGGCATTTTGACCCCACAACTACCACAACAGCTAATAGGCAAATAGGTTAATTTAAATTATTCTGTTTACTCGGACGCCGTGTTCACAGTAGTGCCGTCCACTGCATTCGACGAATGGCGCAAAGCAATTGCAAATAATCTAACAAGCCCAAATTTTTAAAATGAGGACTGCTTGGAGGGATTGCCAGGTAATCAATATTTCAAATTGTCTAAATTAATACCACATTTAATGTTCATGTTCTGAATATTTTTCAGGAGTGGCAAGCACAAGGTTTACCAATGTCTACCACCAACAATCAGACTTGTAAATTATACGATGCTAGTTTATCCCAATATATCGGGTGGTACAATGATCCGGGCATGGGTGGACTTGAGAAAACTCTTTCAAATTTAGTGGAATCCGATCCAAATTTTGGTAATTCAAAATTATTTCAAAATATTGCAATACCCAAGTTAACAAGTTGACACGTATTCCCAGTATTGGGAAAATCACTTGCTTACGGACTGGAAATAATGTCTACGAGTGTGCCGTTATCAAATCCAAACTCTGAAGTTGTTTTGAAAGTTAAGGAATTGGAAAAACATGCTGAAAACATGAAAAGCTTGACCAAGCGTGAATTGGATCATGTCAGAGCACTCAGATTTTGGTCTGAAGGGTGAGGACGGAGTACTTTTTGAATATGCTTTGTTCTTGACAGAACCATACGTATTTTCTTATCGATCTGTTCCTTTACGACAGGGAATTAGCCAAGGCAGCATCAGTGTGGGAAAATATTTTATTTACCCATCCGACGGACATTCAAGCTATAAAAATGGTCCACGATACTTACTTTCTTTCTGGGATGGCAAACACCAATGAGGGATTCCGTGGCAAGGGTTTTGCCAGAGTGGAAAAGGGATATTCCATTGCAAAAGTGATTTGGTTAATCTATGCGACCCTATAAATTTTGAATTTTGAAAAAAACCTTGTCTTGCAGTTACCTCTATGGAATGTATGCATTCGGATTGGTGGAAACAAATTTCTACCAGTGAATCGGAATACAATGCAAAATTGGGACTGGAACTTAATCAATACGATGGATGGGCGACGCATGCGATGGCTCATGTTTTTGAAATGACCGGGCAGGCACAAAGGGGCATATCGTTTTTATCACAAACTGTAGCGGATTGGGAGGTATAATGCAAGTAATATTAAAATGATGGAATTCTATAAAATAATTCAAATATTTCAGGTAAGCGAATACCTGGCGTGTCATAATTATTGGCATTTAGCCATATACCACGTTGAGAATAATGAGCCTGAAGCCGCCTTGGAAATTTACGAGAAAAATATATTTCCTCGAGCGTCAACTTCTGGGGCAATGTTAGATTTTGTTGATGCAAGCGCCCTACTCTACAGACTCCAATTAGAGGGTGAGTATTTTTGCAGTTACGTTTCAATCTCAAAAGCAAGTAAATACTGTTAAGCTTATTTTACGAAAAGGATTCAACGTGGGGGACCGTTGGAAAGTGCTCAGTCAAATCGCAAAGGATCACAAAGACGACCATACGTTGATTTTCAATGACGCTCACTTCCTGATGTCAATGCTGGGAAACAAAGACGCGGCTGTGGTGCAAGACTTCATGAATTCCGTCAAAGAATTTGCAAAGTAGAAACAAATTACCGTAATTTGATTTTGCCAGGCAACTTTTAAATTCTGTAATGTACAACCAGAAATGGGAGTGGCCATCAAAGCATTGTTGCTAAGGAAGTTGGAGAGTCGCTCCTTGAAGCTTTGGTTGAATTTGATCGTGGAAATTATTCACTGGCGACCGAGCTTTTAAATTCCATTAAATATCATATAATCAAAATTGGTGGAAGCGATGCCCAAGTAATTTCCTTCGTCATGTCAAATGTCTGTCCGCGTTGCAGTTGAATAATTTTGATTCTAATTACTCTTTTGCAGAGGGATGTGTTTAATATTCTTCTGTTAAATGCGGCCATCAAATCCAATCAACCTTGTCACTTGGAATTGGCACGGTGAGTTTCTTATTAATTGAAGGCTGGATTACTTTTTATATTAATCCAGAAATTAATCTAAAATTAATTCACCAGCTCACTTTTAAATGAGAGGAAAGCCATGAAACCAAATTCTCCCTTGACGGATCGTATCATTAAGAAAATGAATGCTAGGCGGCTTCAAATTTACAAATAATGTACGATCTGTGTTGCCCAATCACAATGTAAAAGTGCGTTACTTCGGTAATAGAAGGAAAATCTAACTTCATGTTTTTGTCGAATTCTTAACTTTAGTTAACCCTACATATTTGAACCAATATTATTCTTTATACTGCACGAGAGACATGTATATGTGCATGGGTTTCAATTAATCTTGTTTCATGCGATGATAGACATGTAATGTATGAAGCTTAAATAAAATGCAATGTCGACTGTCGACTGCGATATATTGAGTGAACAATGTTGAAGTTTAATGAGAAAAGTCCGAGAATCGTACGGGCACATTCTGTGCGCAGCGCACTTGGTCCAATATCTCTAAACAGACTAAACACTAACATTTTTCAAATATAATTTATTTAAGTGCCAAGCTGAGCCAGAAATGTTACACGTCTTACAAGCTATACTTATCGGTAATTGTGACTCTATGTAGTTTGAACTTAATGACAATAACGCGTTTACAATCCGCCCAGCAAAAATTCCCCCAGACCATTTCTGTTTATATATGCTTAAGATAAAATATTTTGCACACACAAACAACCAGACCGAAACAATGCTCATCTCTTAAGTCATGAGTCACGGTTAAATTATCGGACGGAATTCTTCAAGCAGATCCGGCGGTTCTAGCACCGACAAACAATGCAGAACGGATGCTTAATTCACTAGATAGAGATGTCAGTGACCCGGATGTTTCTTATGAGTGAAGGGATACAGTCGCAGCTCAATTGTCTGTAATCACAACAATTTACAGCGAAAATAAATGTATAATAGAAATGGACTCAACTCACTAGAATGCAAAGAAATCCTGGAGCTGGACACTGACTAAATTTAAATTAATTCGCATTGGGAAGTTTACATTTCCACGCAAGGTATTCCACGCACGCATCGCTGCTCTGCTCATTTTGAAAGTGAGCCAACCAACTTTGTTGCAGCTAATTCTATTTATTTAGTTTGCAAGCTTATTTTTACTTTTTACAAAGTCAAGGATAAACCTTGAATGTCTTATGGGTTGTTTTTGTGTCGGATTACATATTGCATGCAGTGCAAAAAGCTCTATGTACACATACAGGAACACAGGAGTGCGAGTGCCGTGAATAGTGAATATATAGTTGCTGCAAAAGTCGGGGGGAAGTAGAAATCCAACTCTCCCAAGAAATTATTTGTGTAGGATAACATAGGCAAACATAAGACTTTAGTGAAATGTACAGGCAAGAAGGCACAATATCCTCAGGTTGAGCTTAGTACTACATCCTAAAAATCCATCCATCCTAATAATCCCAACTGAATGTTTATAGTTTTTTGCAGTATTATGTTGCAATTATGGCCTTAGGCAATCAACACCACATTTCCGCAACAAAACAACAATGAGTTGTGTTTTGCTAAGTTTTTTGACTGAGCACAATAAAGTAGAGTGTTTGCGTTTAGAAAAATGGAAATCCTAATATTTTGCAGTCGTAGATTGTTCGACAAAATGAAAACTGAATGGTGATGCGCCATGGGGCTAACAAAGTTTGAAATCACATTTGATAACCCAAATCAATTTTATTATGCGGGACAAGTCATCAGTGGGAAAGTCATCATCGGGATAACTCGAACCAGGCAAATTAAAGGTGACAATTTTAACAAATTATTAAACATTGTGCTGTATAACTGTGACTTGGGACTTTGATAATAAATATGTTGTATGTGCCAATACACTAACCGTAAGAAACACTACTGAAGGTTTGGCTTGCATATGCAATTACGCGATTACATTATATTGAAGTTTGATATACCTATTAACTTTGATTTCACAGGTCTGACGTTGAGTCTTTCCGGCTATGCCAAAGCCTGCTGGACGATTCATCAAGGAAAAACGTCACGGCGAATTAGTGAGACAGAAAAGTACATTGAAGATAGTATTAATTTAATTCAGCTGCTGGGCGTTCACAATTTTCAAAATGATGTCCAAACTCACCTCTGCATCCCGGAAGGAGAAACTGAATATCCATTTTACTACCAACTCCCTCCACATATTCCCTCCTCATTTTCCAGCGAACACGGATTCGTCAAATACTACTTCGAGGCAACTATTGTCAACACGACGTTCAAATCCAATGATCATGTCAAAAGATATTTTACTGTAAATCGGATTTTGGATCTGAATCTAGAGCACCACGCTTCACAGGCAGCCATGGTCAACCGTGATAAAGATTTGGTTTGCTGCTGTATCCCTTATGGAAGATTATCATTTCATATGGAATTACCAAAGATGGGATTTGCCCCTGGGGAGACCCTCAAGTTCAAGGCGACACTGTCGAATAGCTCGGGCACAAACTCCACACACGCTACAGTGTCTTTTATGCAAGTATGATTTAGCCTATTTATATTTCAAAAAAGGTTCTGAATACTCATTTGATTTCTTGAACATTTTTAGTTGGTAAAATACAATGCTTCACGGAAGAAGAAGCAGAGTTTGCAGCAGGTTGCGGTAGTTCGTGGACCAGTCGTCGAAAGCGGAGTTTCAACATTTTGGGAAGGGACAATGACGATTCCTTCAATCCCTCCTACTCGATTAGATGGTTGCAGCTTAATTGAAATAGAATATTATTTGAAGGTAACTTAAACACATAAAATGCCGTATTAGAAATCCGCATCCCAAGTTTTCCGAATAATTGAATACTCCGGTTAACTTGTATATTTATCTTTGAATTGCAGTTTGAGATGATGCTGAGAATCTTCGGAAGTAGAATCATTGGAAATTTTCCATTAATAATCGGCACTATTCCAGTGAGAAATGCTTCTTTGTTAACTGTTGTAGCGGCTGTTCCTCAAAGAGCTTTTGCAGAGCCAAGGCGCATAGCGTTAGCTGCTGCCGCTTGGGTGACAAGGCCAGCTAATTCCGAAAATTCGCCAATTTTCAACGACTATCCTGATTTAGGTAAGTTAACAACAGAATGCATTAAATTGCGTCTACCTCACAGCTTTAAATTGACCATTTAATTATTGTTTTCGTCAGCTCTGCCTACTTATGAAGAAGCTTTGCTCATGAATGAGGTACAGCTTGGGGACGATGACGATCAATCAGACGGATCCTTACCACCTGAGTATGGAACTGTCTTCCCCGACAAAAAATTTGTTCCGAAATACCCATATTACCGAAGCTAGTGAAAACAAGTTGCAATATTTATAGTGTTTTGTTTGCTACAAAGCTTTACTAACTTTATTTGTGATTCTTTGATATTAATGACATGCACATATGCGCTCTAGTGGTGGTAGTAGTGTGGATTGACCTTATGACCAACTTTTCAATAACGCTGTGCTAGCAATCTTATTGTACAGGACACGCGAAAAGTCCTTTGAATATATTTGTAAGGCGTAACTGCCACCATTTCTTATGCTTTAAATTACCTGAAATAAAGCCACAATGTATGTCAGATTTTTTTATTCAACGCAAATTGAAGTCAATTTGAGATGTCTGCCATATCACAAGTCTCGAATCAATTACGCCATGTGTAATTGTGTTGGCTGGCATATTTCAACCCAAGCACAGTAGTGCTCCACTCCAATGATGCAGCAAGAAATTGAAATTAACCTAATTAAAATACCGTATTAACGCTGAGCAGAATCCAAGCTTAACATCTTCAAAATGTAGTGACATTCGCATTGGAAAGAGCAAAGAAGCCACTCAAGAATGATTTTTTCAAGCATGATTTCCCTGCTTGTCTTAAAGTTAAGTACAATATTTGCAATTACTGCCTCTGCATCACAAAAACCGGCCGAAAAAAGAAGTATCCTAAGCTACCCTGCGAGATGCGGCGTTTCAAAGGTAAGTCGAGATTTAATTTCAGTGAGTGAGAATTTGTGTGTCTTAAGAGTTGGACTTAATATTATATTGCAGATTTCATATCGGAAATCAACAGTGATGTACAAGTGGGAAGTGAATGGATTAGTCAACTTCTTGGACTATGTGAAGCAATTCGATGAGTCTTTTGTTCATGAAACGGATAATGTCAAATTTACCTCACCTGATGATATCAGTGGATTATGGTTGGTTAAATTAAGTTAATAGCAAGTTCAGTGCAAGGATAAGGAATGGTGTTCTAATACTTTTGGGTAATTTTGTTGCTCTTCAGGAAATTCAAAGTCCAGTCAACAAAATCACCAGTTGATAAGACCCCATTCACTTTCGTGAGTGCCAAATACACATATGAGGAAAACTCAAAAAACCAGCGAATGAATATCGGCGTAAAAATAAAAATAATGCACGGGCCAACCTATTCAACAGCAAATGAATTCGTGATTAGGAAACCTAGTGATAAATACATTCAAAAAATCAAGACTATAACCGATTTAATTACAACACCAAAAACTGCTGCACCTTCAGCCTCAAAAACTACGAGCAATGCCCGACGCACACTTCCAGCTTGGTTTACACAAAATTCTTCAGAAGAGGATTCTGATAATGAGGACGATGATGTTGACATTCGTACCAAGGAGGCGCAGGCATTGAATACTAGTCGAGGCACCAAAAAAGCCACCGAAAATTTTGTAGAAATCAACCGCGTGATTGTGTCGTTTGATACAGGCAACATTCAGCCTTTGTTGGATTCTCTGAGGAAATCGGCAGATAATTCAAATGATGAAAATTCGGCAGTGGATTTTACATTCATAATAAATTATTTTATCCCTAACGAGCCTGTAGTTTCAGAGCAAATGAAGTGCTACATTGGAAATTTTACACATCAGTTGCACGCGTATCCCGGTGGTAGTAAGCAGTCCGGGGGAGGATTAACAGCGCAGAGTAAAATGAAACAATCAGAAATGTCAGTATTGAAATTGAACAAGACTGAACCAGGCATTGAAAAAACCGAGAAGAGCATTCCTCCATTTATGTCTAGCTTAGAAAGTATATTTGAGACGGGAGAATTTTCAGACATGAGTGTTGCTATCCAGGGTGCAAGTTTCCCTGTTCATCGCATATTTCTCGCAAGTTTGTCAGCATAAAACTTAAAACCCACAAATCCATTTGTTGTATTTTTAATAATTGAAAGTCCTTTCAGATTCTAGTCCATATCTGGCGAGTAAAATTCGCAAGTCAATGAATTTAGCGGAGTTCATGCCATTTGAAGACTCCGTTGGGCAAAATGCAACTTTAGAAATCCTACGGTATATTTATACGGGGCAAGTGCGGAATTTGGCATTGCTGGCAGAGCAAGTTATTATCGGAGCACATCAAGTAGGACTTGTTCAACTGGAAAGAAAGTGCATTGATCTGCTTATGAATGATATCAACATTGGTAATGCCATTATGATGTATTCTCTTGCAAAGGATGTGGAGTCGGAAGCGCTCACAAAAGCGGCAGTGGAGGTTATTAGGCAGTGAGTCTCAAAATTTATTCATTGTTTGAATACAACCCCCAACGTATGTAATTAATTTCAGAAACAAGCAAGCCGTTGTCTCTCAGTCCAAGGAGTTTCAAAAGTTGGCCTCAAAATACCCAGCAATAATATTTGATTTGTTCCTATCATAAAAGCACAATACAGACTAGCATAATTTTTTTTGCATTCCTTAATGGAAAGAAAGAGAAACAGGCGAGATGTTATGTTCGTTTCAAAAATATATGTTTATTTATTCAAACGGTAATAAAATAACAACAATTAAAAATATCAAGAGATAAAACTCCTTGTGTTAAAAAATTAGCATAAAGATGTATTAATTTAATATTATAAAAACTTGATGTGAGTTTTCGATTTTTATTTTTTAAGATTTAATGAAAATATGTTAAGATTAAAATTCACGTTCCCTAATTTGTACACTTCACTTCATCGTGTATTGAATACAACAATACAAATACTAAATACGAGGCAAATAAAACAGAAATCTGCCTTAACATTTATTAGATTCAAACGTTATGATATATTGAAAGAATTTCGAAGGCAGAAACAATCATAAACATGCACTTACAAATACGCCTAAGGAAGGCTCCGTTGAATTCAAGCTCAATTTTATCGTTACCCAATTATACTTACGTTGACTGATTGTTGCTCGCTGTATTGTAATTATCAGTTTGAAAAACTGATTTTCTTGCATGCGGGCTCTCTCGATGAAGACGTTTTCACAGAATTTGCACCAACTTCAGCAATTTTTCTTTTTCGCAGAATACCTACGTGAATCAAACCAAAAAACTCATTACACTTTCTAGGATATATACCAAAATTAAATTAGAATTAGACAGTAAGAAAAGAGTTACCACGTAGTTTGTCTCCAAGAGGGCTTGAACTTTTCCACATGTTCGACTCCTCTTGGCTGATGTTGTTAGTTGTCGCAGTAGAACTAACTGGAATGGGAATGGGAGTGTCTCTGTCCCTTGTACAGGCAGGTGACGACGTAAGAAATCTTTTAGGAGAAGATAAATTTCCTTTGCGTTTGTTATCTGGGTGGCTTTGAAGTGATGGATGTGGTGTTCCCAGCTTAATTTCGGATTGTTTATCAAAATCACGTTCTGTGCAATCCAATCCTGGCAGAATCATTCCATTTTTGTTTAGTTCAAATTCGGGGAGGCACAACTCAGCCAAAGATTTGGGGGAAATCGAGCGAAGTTCAGGCACTGGGGTGTCCCAAACTACAATTTCTTGCTCAACCGGTGTCTTTTTGGAGAATGCAGAATCGGAAACATGTTCCGGTGTAAATGTCTCATCTAAGTGTTTGTTTGAAGTAGTCGCCGAATTGAGTTCAGGCATAATTACAACGGTTTCATCATTCCGCAGAAAGTATTCAGTTACAATTTCATCCGAGATTAAGGCTTCTGATAAGCTCGCCATTGCTTCTGGTAGGTTGAGATCGGGTGCTTTCAGACCAGTTTCACTGATGAGATTAAGATGTAGAGATGGCTTCAAGTCAGTGCAGCCAGTTCTGGATGCACAAAACCGATCTCCTGAGGAAGAATTTTCAGCCATATCGGCATAAGTGTGATCGTTGTCGTCATGTTTAATTGGAGAAGCAGAGAGTGTAGTTGCGGTTGCGGATGTATTGGCATCCGTCTCATGAAGCTCTTTTACAATCAAGTAGTTCTCATTTTCTGACTCCTTTCCATTATTTAAATAATTTTCAGCCAATACTACTCCATTATTTAGGTCAGCAATTTCGGTGATCATTTCCGCCAAAATGGCTTCGATTTCAACGAAGGAGGGATCATGCAGTGGAATGACAGACATTGTGCCTTCATATTCACAATCATGACGGCGAGCATTATCAGTCAGTCTTGCGCCATCCTCGAGAATTATACTGTTAGTATTATCAGCATCGATTTCACAAAAACCCATTGACATTTCACCCTGCAAGTTTGATTCTACACATACACAATTATTCTCAGACAGATTGGCTTCTACTTGACTAAGGATATTTTCCATCACTTCAGGCAGGACTATCTGCGAGACATACGCAGCCAAACGCAAAGCTGCAAGCTCTGCATCATAATATTGTTCAGATACCGAGAAATCATCTTTCACGGTGTCAGTTCCACTTTCAGATCTAACGATGGCGGGAAAAATGTGGTTTGTCTCAATTACTACCTCCGTTGGCTGCGTTGATTGGTTTTCAATAATTGAATTCGACACAGCGACATCCGTGGAGCTTGATTTAGCAAGGGATATTTTAACCGAAGCTTCGGACTCTAATAATTCCGTTGATAACATTTGTGGGAAGTTGGTAACCATTTCAGTGTTCTCCAATCCCTCTTTCAAAGTCCTTAATGGTGTCTCCTGGCGACTAATCGTATCTGGAAAGTCATTTGAATAGTGGTCCGGATTCCTTAGCATGATTGATAGTGCATCGTTTCCTGTCTGCAAATATTGGGAATCAAAATCAACGCCCGGCACGTGGCAAAGTTGGCTTTTAGTTTCACTGTCCGAAGACTCATATTCTCCCTCAGATAACTCTTTTGTCAGGCGATCGTAAGTTGGTTTAGCGGTAGTTGAACTCAAAGCACAGCTGTTTGGCACTTCTAGTCCACATTCTGAGAGTGCTTCTTCATACTCGTCCTCCGAATCCGAGACCAGGTTCAAAGTTGTGTCCATGAATTGCAATGATGGAACCTTCAAATTGAATATTTTCCTCATGTTTACAAATTAAAACTCACTCTAATTAAATTATATATGTACCTCTTCTCTAAACTTCCTCACAGGGACTGACTTCGAAATGTTTCCCTCCACGCCTACATCGATCATAAAATCGTTCATAAGATCCTCCGGCTTCGCCGACGTTAGAATCATTTCGAAGAAACTTCAGAAGGCAACAAAATGTATTGGGTCAGGCAGACGAATAAATCCATAAATACAAATCGCACTTTCTGCTAACCTGTCAATCCGTAAATCCTCGCGATCAATGTGGCAATCGCAAAGTGGACAAACCCATTTTTGAGACTTTTCAAAAGTCTGCAGAAAATTAAGCCCATCAAAGCAAGAGAAATGATCGCAAAACACTCCACGACAAGGCACTTTGATGAGACCTTTTCCAATCGGACATTTCAGAGACAGCGGCAGTTTAGAGTCCTTCACAAGTATTCCATTTTCACACGCTTCCATCAATTTTCGAGCGACTGAAAGCACATAGCCAAACATAACTTGGATTTATTAATGGCGTTATTGCCCGAAGCTGTTTAAAGGTGATAACATACATAGTTTCTTGGTCCGTTCCACTGATATGTGTCGCCTAGCTTTGATACTGTTCAAATTTTCACGAGCATCAAGCCTCCGAACAATTGTTATAGAACAAAGAATATCCAATGACTTATCCCGCCGCTCACTGATTCTGGCATTTACACTGACAGAATTTGTTCCTCCGTTGATGTAGCGTGTGATGTCCAAATTCAAACGCCCAGCCTGCCCTTTCGGCATGTATATACGGTGTCGATTTATTTCGACAGCACGCACCATCATAACATCTTGACCTTCATCCCTTAAATCCGCTACGTGTCCGGTCTTGGATTTAATCAACACCAATCGTAGGAGTACTATCTGGAATCAAAATTGTAATTCAAAGTCGAATCGATCGAAATCAATCAAAACTTAAAACATTTTGTCGAGTTACCTGCTCATTCTCCTTTGCATTAAGTTGTCGGATCCTTGATGATGAAAGTAGAACATCAAACTTTTTGAAGCAACCCATTCCCCACAAAGGCGGCTTTCTCATACAGTAGGGCTCAATAAGGTGTTGTATGATTTCAAATCCAGGAATATCAGAAACCTTAAGTCTCCCCGCCAAGGGAATCGAAGAAGATTCCTTCTCTAACTTCAGTCTGTCGTCCTTTGATGATTTTGTCTTAGCTGATGTTCGACGTTCTGGTGACCTAGACATTCGACGAGTTCGAGTTCCTTCATGTTGGTCTGGACTGATTGTCAAATCCACAATTTTAATGTCATTCGGAATAGTCTTGGTCAATTTCCCTTGCTCAGCATAAACTTCGGTAAGACATCTCTTTGAGTCGTATCGCCGGTCTCGCCGTGGTTCAGCTATGACCACCTAATAAAAAGCGTTTGCGTTACACTTGGTTTTAGTTATGTCAATGTGTTGCGGTTGCGGTAAGTCGGTCAGCCAGCCCTCTTTTAGAAGCAGTTGTCCCAGTACTTTGCAATGATAAATTCAGACGTCAATGTCAAGCTGCCAAACCAACATAGGGCTCCAAAAAATTCCTCAGCAATAATTTACATCTACTAGAAGTTGTTCGTTCAAATGCCATGTAGTTCGTTAGCACTCGATAAGACAAGACACTCATTCAGTTGCAGAAAACAAAATCTGTTTTGTTATGCTTCTAATGGAAGCATAGCAAGTAACAAGGCAAAAATTGGTTACCTTCGGTGGTAATGATAGTGGTTGTCCGTGTCGAATTGGCACGCCTAGGTTTATTGGAGGGTCCAAACGATTTAGTCTTAACGCCATGTCATGGTACCGAAATACTCCGAAGTGCACCCATCCTTCGGATCCTTTTTTTGAATCTGGAATTATGAGAAAAAACCCATATGGTGTAAGATGATCATGCCCAATTTCAATAAATTGTATATTTGCATTAGCTCAATTGTAGTGAAATAGAAATAATAAACTTACCAAAGTACGCATCTCTAACATATCTAGTTAAGTCGATCACTTTCTTCCTGTAATCCTTGGGCACTTTGCCCACATCGATGTACCAGCGCTGACAGCTCATAACTTCGCACGGCACTGAAATTACTTCGCTGAAAATTTGCGAACATCTGCTCGGACTCCGACTCCTCGGTTTCTCATGATTACGACGCACGCCCCTGTCCGAGTCCCGCGAGTCCCTGGAACGTATCTCTTCCGATTGCAATGATTGCGAGATGCCTGGTACAAGTACAAGTGGGAATTGGGGTTGTTGATTCGGTTTTGATGAAGCCTCGAATGAGCTATAGTTTCCAGAATCGGATGTGCCGTGGTGGAACGTGGGCTTTATTTGCCGTAAAGCTGATCTAGCATCAGTCTCTGATGGCTCTGTGCTTGTACTGATAAGTTCTGCATCTCCAGAAAACGGTTGATTCGTGTACGCCAATTCCTTTAGGACAGGATTGCAAAATCACAGGGCCATGTTCAACGCTCGCCATAGAAGAGTAAGGAGTAAGCGGGTAAAAAACTTACCTGCTGCTGATTGGCACCACTCATGCAATAATCCGGCAAGTTATACTTCCACGCTGGAAGTAGAGGCGGAATATACATTCCATTGGCCTTTGGCCTTGTCCATTGAAACGGATTGTAAGGACGAGCGCCAACCGCGCCTTGGCTCCAACCTGTACTATGCCATCTTGGCCTGGGTTGTCCCAGAAAAGGCACAGCAGGGTAATAAGGATGAGTACTCCAATTGGTATTGTTGTAGTTGTAGTTGTAAGAATTTTGATATTGACGGTTCATTCGAAAGCCATTTGAATGGTACGGGTACGGGTGGTGTGATTGCCAGTAGCCATTTCGACCCATATCTAGATTAATTAAAAATCGAAGCAAATTAGGTCATGAAATATGCTTTCAGATCTGATATGTAAAATGAAACGTTAAGATTCTCAGGACAGGGAACAACAAAGAGCTACACAAGTATACTTGACATTCACATTATCTATAAATCCAAGCTTCAAACAGGAACAGGCGAGACAAAGCTCTGTATTTATTTCCTGCCCATGTATAGTATAACAGACAAAGTTTCAGAATTATACAAAGCTAGCGCCCCAATATGCAATACAAAAGGTGGCAAATAAAGCTCATTAGGGCAAAATAGGAATTAAACGCAGAACTTGCCACATATACATTTACTTTTAGAATCCGTCACCTACCTTCAACCACCTCCACTTCTTCCACTTTCCTTTCTAATGAGGATGACATACTTTGCAAATAAAACCTACGAACAAGTACTAGTTGTCAGTCGGATCACGCCAATTTCAGGAAACTCATATGGACTGAAATTCGAACAGTAAAGGCCAAAAAATTGAAACAGGAAAAGAACGAAACCAAAGCGCGAGCAGGACAACTTCACAGCCAGTCTGCCTTCCTTGAAGTTTGGTATGTGACTGATGACTAAGCTTGAATTTTTTAGCCAAAATCGACAAACGTTGGAATTGAATTTCCGTCGAATTCATATGGCAGGAACCTACCCAAAATCTATGGTCGCGCGCACTCCAAGCTTTATAGTGTGACAAATTCAAGGTATATTGGAATTACCTTGTGACAAATTCACAAATTATTAGAGCAGCTGCATGTTTGCATGCGGCTGCCTTATACAATGATGTTGGCGTACGGTGGCGTCGTCGTCGTC